>JAEQBA010000125.1:0-23390 GCA_019434445.1 Phalangium opilio | reverse complement strand
ATCAGAACGATTTCGAACTACGAAAAGATAGGACGCGGGTAAAGAACCTAGCCCGAAATAGTGGGAAAAATATCTAAATTCGTTTTCAATCCTTTAACTAAATAGGAACCTTAAAAATACTTAGACAATATTTCACGTGAGCAGTTTATAATTGTTTCAGTCCGATTATAAACTGAAAATTAGCTCTCCCAAAAAACAATTAACCGGAAGATAAGTTCCCAAATTAAAAAGCGCTAAGGAAATTATCCCAAACGCAGGAGCCTTCTTCACGGTCATAGAAGCTTTTCTTCATGTTTGGCCACTATTTTTGCCAAAGCCCTAAACTAAAAGTAACTATATAGACAGCTAGATATGCCCGGGTTGCAGAAATAGAGTCAGGTCTACCCTAAAAAATTTATATAATTTAATTGAAAAGTTTATATGATTAAAAACAATTATAGCCAACAGCATGCAATGTTCCCCCGTTGCATCCCTCTCAAGTACGACGCTGCTTGGTGATCGGATGCGAAACGGTGTATTTAGCGCTACAAGGCCTTTGACAGCAGAAGTAATTAATCAAAACGCGTCTTGGATTTAACCAAGACCTACAAAGTATCGATAAGAACAAGGTTAATCACTTGACTGAATGCGCAGATATTGAAACTTTTTTTTTAATTAAAACTTACATGCTTAAGAAAGTATGTTCCATCACCCTATTCCATTGAATAAACTTACTTTACTGGTAGTAAATTTTTTCCCTCTCAATAATTTGAAAAATTTACTTATCTCGGGTTTTCGAGCACAATTCCATTCCCCGAAAACATTTTATAACTACATTTATTATCACTTTTAAGAGAGTACGTGTATGACATTGTGTCGTTAATAGGTTGCTAACATATCCCCGTTTATGCCCTGAACGCTCCATAGTGAAACCTTTTGTTAATTTTAGTGCAAATTTCAACAATGGCAGCACATTCAACATGGACGTTATGATTTTTACTCTTGGTTAAACTGACTTATGTTAATAGACCACTTCGACATGGGAAGACACGGGGGTAAAACTTTGCCTTCCATCTCGCTCGAGTGAGTCGAGTCGATGGAAAGATCATAAATAGAGCAGAGACGGCGAGGGGTCAAACCATATGTCCCGATACTAAGGATTGACATCTCTTTTTTACGTAAAAAGGGTCTATAGCAACGGTACGACAGACAATGTTCAAACGGTTCTGCCATGGCGTTTCTATGGTTCGCAAGCAGTAGGGGCGTGCATGATATTCGTAATTTTTTGATTTTCTTTGTTGTAATTGTTAACTTAAGCGTGGTCGTAGCCTGAAATTTATGACTTGGTTATTTTGAAAAATAGCCTGCGTTCACCAAGTCGCGTGATCTACGACGCTGTGGCTCGACTCTGCTACTTAGTCTGTATATCTTCAGGAACAAGGATAATGCATTAACGGTTTTTAAAGGAATATGGGATTTTTAAACTTGTCGCTGCGAATCTTCCTATAGTAAATGTTGTATTTCTAGTAGCCCCAGAGACTTCTGGTAGCACTCTTTATGCATTTGGTAGAACAGTTTTATAGAAATTGAAATGGTAGAAGATATTTATAAAATAAGATTTGTTCGAATATTTAAACTTCAATTTGGTCGAATTATTTCGTAGTTGTCCTATTTCAAGGCGAGGAATGCTCTCAAAAACAATTACTATTTGCTGACGAATACCTTAAAAAGTGATTCACACAGAATTCTCGAGCAGCTTAACGCGTAATTGAGTGGGCTATTGCCTTGGTGACGAGGCCAGCGAAAGACAAGGCATGAGAATGGCACAAGGCGTACTTCTATCAAGGGGGTATACAACTATACATCCTCCTTGTTCGTATCGGGCGCAGCAGAAGCTAAAGCAGACTACCCCCTAATCGTTTTTTCATTGTTACGTGTAGTTACTAGTTATGAGGTAATTTTCCACACGAAAACTCTTAAAAGTGATAATAAATGTAGTTATAAAATGTTTTCGGGGAATGGAATTGTGCTCGAAAACCCGAGATAAGTAAATTTTTCAAATTATTGAGAGGGAAAAAATTTACTACCAGTAAAGTAAGTTTATTCAATGGAATAGGGTGATGGAACATACTTTCTTAAGCATGTAAGTTTTAATTAAAAAAAAAGTTTCAATATCTGCGCATTCAGTCAAGTGATTAACCTTGTTCTTATCGATACTTTGTAGGTCTTGGTTAAATCCAAGACGCGTTTTGATTAATATCTGTTACTTCGGTCTTAATTTTTATTAATTTTGCGTACATGCGGTGGTGATTAATTTATTTCAGTGCTCATTCCCGCTAGCTGCAGAAAAGGAAATAGTTTGTCATTCAATAGACTGAGAGTTATTAGCTAAGGGGACGTCACATCAATATTTTTAGTCTTAATTTAAGCTGATGAAATTCGTAGATATACGAGGGTGTGATGTCATGACAAAGATTTTAGTTCGACTATTTCTGATGAACCCAGACCAGAATATACCAGTTGCTTTCACGTTAATTTTGAACCCCATTTCCAATGTCATTGTGTCAACAAGATCTTATTCAGAACGGATATTTCTCTTAACCTTTACACGAGATTCAACATATAGATTACCATCTTTTGTGATTAACTTTAACCTAATTTAAGAAACTAAAATAGTAATTTTTTTTGTTAAAAGTGGCATTAAATAAGACAACTAGCAATAATTTGGCAATATTTCAGGGGAAAAGAAATACAATTTTGTAGTGTTTTGGAAAAGCTGGCAATATCATAATAATTATAATATAATATAAATATAACGCGTCTTAAAAAGATTTTCTCTTCCGTATAGTGTGGTAGTTTGGCATATTTTATTTTTCGCTCTGTCCTTAAGTACAATTTTAATTGGATTTAGCCATTGGGATAGATGATAAATGATTAGCCAGCGTACTACGGGAGTCTGGCAATGGAACTGTGCTTAGATTTATCATTGAATATAGGAAATAATAGGATCAACAAATTATTTAGTAGTATTTATGAAACTAATGGTAACTATTTTACCTTTGATAAATAAAGTGAAATGAGAGTTACAGTAGTTTATTGATGACAAAAGTTAGGGTTAATAGTATTATTTATTTTATATAATAGTTAAAATATAAATTGTAATTTTTTAAAGTTATGGCTGTTCAGTAATTACTTAAAAGTCATTAAAACAATAAATTGCTTTAAGAATATTTTTGTTAAACTTTTTTTTCAAAGTTAAAACACGTATGATTATTATTTTATTGGCATGTGCTAAAGATTTATTTTAAAAACACATTTGGTTTGATAATTGCTACATTTATTTATAGGACGCAATTTGGAATTGAATTTCCCTGGTTGTTATTTGTATTCATTATAATTATTTTCCAGTAAATAAAAATTTTATTTTTCACGTTTAAAGCTAATAGTTGCGTATTTTTTAAAGGGTTTCATTCGTAACTTTATAAGGAAAATTATTTTGGACACCAGAAAGGCTTTTGAGAATAATTAGTGATAGCGTCCTAACTGTCAAAAAATAGACCTTAACAGGGAAAAGCTAGGAATAACTATAATTAATTTTAACTGAATCTAAAATGTAAGTTTCACTATGAATACATGAGAGGGATTAAAAAAATGTTCAAAGAGAGTCATACGTGAAGGTTGGATTTAAAAAGTGTGAAAAGTTCAACATTAACGTTAGAGCACCAATAATCATTTTGTTAATCTCTCAAGTGAATAATTCAATGATGAAAAAATATTTATACACATGTAATCCTAGGACTGTAAAATTGAGAATATATAATAGCCAGAAAAATAGTAAGCATGGGTTTTAATGTTAAATTATTTTAGGTATAAAAAAGGGAAGGGGGAGTTTGTTAAAATACTGCTAATATACTTAAAGATGCTTTTTAAAAAGGGTAGTGATTTGTTGGTGTAGAATCTGCAGTTTAGCTCAGAGAGTTAATGAAGCGCCTTGTATTTCGTTAGTGACATCTTCAATCCAGTTGATTTATTTTTTTTTCTATATTTAATACTATTGAACTAAGATGGCGTTAGTGGTTAATGTCATTAATTGGTAGCTTTTTTTACTGGTTCCATCGCGCTTGGTTTTGTTTTATTGATGTAGAGTCTGCAGTTTAGTTCACAGTTAATGAGGAGCCTTGTGTTTCACTATTGAACTAAGATGGCGTTAATGGTTAATTTCAGTAATCGGTAGCTTTTTTACTAGCTCCATCGCGCGTGATTTTGTTATGTTAATGTAGAATCTGCAATTTAGTTCAGAGAGTTAATGATGTGCCTTGTGTTTGGTAGCGACATCTCCAGTCCATTTTATTTTGTTTTGATATTTATTACTTTTGAACTCAAATAGCATTACTGCTTAACGTCATTAATTGGCAGCTTTATTTTACTAATTCCATCGAGCTTGTTTTGTTTGGCAAACGTCCGTAAAATAACGTTCATAAGGCGTTTCGATGGAAATTTAAATTGAAGTCCAAGGTGATTAGGCGGTTAATCACAGTTGGGTTTTTTAGAGTTACGAGTGAAGTACTTGAGGTTTAATCGGGTGGTGAAGGAGGGGGGATTTGGGGTATTTCACCACCCGCGGACACGGGGTAGTCAGTTCCTGTAGGGTAGGCATGCTGACAAGTCCCTTATTCCCTCAAAACTTTGTCGCCCAGAAGCTTGGCTTACAGGAGTGCGCCCAAACTCCCAACATAGTAAAGTACATAATTTTAGTAACAAACCATTGCTGTTCTAAATTTTAATAACGTTGAAGCAACTTTTGTTCAAAAAAGTTTTTTAAGCAAAATCATATCTGTTATGAACTTCTATTGTGTTGATGAACTTGAAGGCAAGGCTTGCCAAGCCGTTATATAACTATGCAGGGAAATTAAATAATTGACACGTATTATTTGGCCTTGGTACAGTTTGACGTTCTATAGACACTCACTCAACAAACTGTCAAAAAATATAAATTTAATAAACCAAAACTTTTTAAAATGTATTAAACCAAAAATATTTAAAAATGTAATAAAACAAAAAATATTTAAAATGTAACAAAATAAACATTAATAAAACTTGTTAAAAGTGTTTGAGATAAATTATAAATCTGGGGTCCATTAGTTAACAAAATAAGGTGTGCTGTCATTACTTTCCTTGGAAAATCACTGTTAACGACAGTGCTTTTTCTTATGTTTAATAGTTTGCAAGATAAACAAAGATGTTACGTTGGCGAGAAATATGTGGATATCTTCTGTAGAAAGCGTGGTTTTTCATAAAGCCTTACCTAATTTAAGATTTTAATCATTTGGGTAGAATTATTAGTTCAAAATATTCCTAAAGCCAATTACAGTCAAAGTTTCCTGACATTTAAAATGTAGTTTGGTCTAAAAGCTATAAGGAGCTAACAACTGGCTAGGGGGAACAGATAGTCTGACGTCACACAGCCCCTCTCTGGTTGGAATTTTTGCGAGTAGAATACTGTTTCCAACCGTTAGGGGGGATGAAACTCCAGTAAGAGATAGAAGGGTGTGACGTTTCAGGGTCAGAACTGTTAGCTCCCTATTGTCTCCGTCATGAGTTCCCATATCAGAAGGGGAAAAGAAGTATTATATTCTTCCCCATAATATTTATCAAATTATTATTAATTTATTAATTTCTTTATCAACTTGCGTTAATCATTTCCTTCCTAACATAACTAATTAAAAGATTATTAATTTCTTTATCAACTTGCGTAAATCATTTCCTTCCTAACATAACTAATTAAAAGATTATTAATTTCTTTATCAACTTGCGTTAATCATTTCCTTCCTAACATAACTAATTAAAAGATTATTAATTTCTTTATGAACTTGCGTAAATCATTTCCTTCCTAACATAACTAATTAAAAGATTATTAATTTCTTTATCAACTTGCGTTAATCATTTCCTTCCTAACATAACTAATTAAAAGATTATTAATTTCTTTATCAACTTGCGTTAATCATTTCCTTCCTAACATAAATAATTAAAAGATTATTAATTTCTTTATCAACTTGCGTTAATCATTTCCTTCCTAACATAACTAATTAAAAGATTATTAATTTCTTTATCAACTTGCGTTTATCATTTCCTTCCTAACATAACTAATTAAAAGATTATTAATTTCTTTATCAACTTGCGTTAATCATTTCCTTCCTAACATAACTAATTAAAAGATTATTAATTTCTTTATGAACTTGCGTAAATCATTTCCTTCCTAACATAACTAATTAAAAGATTATTAATTTCTTTATCAACTTGCGTTAATCATTTCCTTCCTAACATAACTAATTAAAAGATTATTAATTTCTTTATCAACTTGCGTTAATCATTTCCTTCCTAACATAACTAATTAAAAGATTATTAATTTCTTTATCAACTTGCGTTTATCATTTCCTTCCTAACATAATTAATCAAAAGATTATTAATTTCTTTATCAACTTGCGTAAATCATTTCCTTCCTAACATAATTAATCAAAAGATTATTAATTTCTTTATCAACTTGCGTAAATCATTTCCTTTCTAACATAATTAATCAAAAGATTATTAATTTCTTTATCAACTTGCGTTAATCATTTCCATCTATTATTATTATTATTAGTTCCAAACCATTGTTTGTTGGATGGCTCACTAATAGTGGTTTTGTTCGAAACTGAGCTTCATTCATGAAATATTACATATAACCACAATTAATATAACTTGTTAAAAGTGTGTTTGAGTTAAATTATAAATATGTAAACTATTAATTAAGAAAATAAGGTTTGCTGTCAATACTTTCCAGAAAATCACCGTTAATGGCAATAGTATTTATTGTATTTAATAGTTTACAAGGTAAACAAACGTGTTACGTTGGTGAGGAATATGTGTATAAATCTTCTGTAGTGAGCGTTGTTTTTCATAAAGCATTACCAAATGAAACATTTTAATCATTTAGGTAGAATACAAGGTTTTAATTAATACAATGGAACCCTGATTTGAGTAAATAAATAACGGCATTTTTAACTATCACTACTGTTACCTATGCTTACGAAATAAATAAAGCATAAATTCATAGCATAATACAAAGCAGACTTCGAAGACAGAGCATATATGAGGAAACCAGGATGGGAAATAAGATTGACGGGCCTGGTGCACTATGGATATTGTTTTGACCAAGGCTTAGAGAAATTAATTCAACATGGCTGCGCACCACGATTAGAAGCATTAAAGGGGCTGAAGCGACCAAGGCTTAGCGCAATTTCACGGGTTTCACCGCCTTAAAAAAAGTGGCAAGTTTAGAAACAGATTGTGGGACAATAGAAAGGTGGAAAATTATGAAATTAGGCTTATATTAAAACTTGAAACCTACTTTATATTATATTTAAAATCTATCCATCAGCAAATCCTCAAAAAATATGAAAATGACAACGATAAAGGACCCACTCTCAAATTTTTTCCCCTTAAAAAAATGGCGACCACAAACGGGGTATTTGTCACGGCGGCAATATTAAAGCAGTCTTATCTCACTACCGATAGGGCATTTCAACCAAAAGGCATTAAGAAAAAACAATCGGATTAATATGACGCAACTAAACGCAAAAAAAGGCCAATTTTGGTCGCGCTGCAATTTTCTAGTAAATCAGTCTATCCATGCTTAAATAACGCAGATTGGGGTAATTTTGAAAATTTAAAATTAAACATACTTAAACTTAAAATTAATCAATGAAAGCTGGAAAGCACAAATACTAAATATGAGGCTTTCATTTGAAACCGTTTTCAAATCAAACAAACGTATAGTTATTTCATGACGGCTTCCACAAAAAGGCTATCTGTTAAATTTTTCCCATGTTATTTCTATGGAAAATTTCATGATTTTCATCAAAATATCGTAAAAATTTTATGGAAATGAAAACCACCCTTAGCAACTTTATTTTTTATAAGAAAAACTAATGGATGGATCTTTTTGAAATTTTAACCACATATTTAGGTCCCGAATTGTAGTTCTGTGGAATTTTTTCAAAGCAGTTAATACGATACAAAAAAAGTTATAACCAATCAAAAAACCATCCTTATACATTAAAGTCGGTATGAGGTCTTATCTAAGAGAGCTATCGCTCTCCTAGAATTCAAACTTAAAAGGTGGGAAACCAAAATAAACCTCTCCGAGTCGGGACGCAATTAAATAATTAAATAAATATAATTTATATTAATTATTTTAATCGTCAATAATTTACCTTTATTCTAGTTAGATCGTTTTAAGAAACTTTATTCCTAAAATAATTTCAAACATAGCTATTGTTAACGTTTGAATTCAAGCGTATGCCTCTTTAACAATTTTTGGAAATTTAGGGTATATAAAGCGATTGGTTCAATTGCGTGAACCTTTGGTGGAAGCCCTGCCATTGGGGGGGGGGGACTAGGCGTTTCTCGTAACCCTAGCCGATCACCGCGTACTTCTAAATCCTAACGATGGGAGTAGAAGCCTAAAATTGCTTTCTGCGAACACCTTTGCTTCGATTTGCCAACTGCGAAGGCTGTGACAGCGCAATATCTCTCCGTTACGTCATCTACACTCGGAAAGGTAAAAATAATTTGATATATTTCCCATATAAAGCGTCAGAAGTGCATTAATTTAGCTTAGGAACCAGAAGCGGGGTTTGGGACTCTCCTCACTTGTGTAGCGATACTGAGGAAAAGCAACACATTTTCCACCTTGTGATAACGTTTCTCAGATTCTCCGGTGCGACTCTTACGCCGAAATTTGCCCTATTGGGAGAGAAACAGCTATTAGATGGATGAAGAAAGACTTCCAAGAGAGGAGCTCGAAATTTCTAACAGTGTTAGGAAAGGGAGAAAAACTAACCCCCATCCATGCAGTTAAAAGGTGTTCTTACCTCAGCAGAGACGTACGCTATACCAGCTATTGTAATTGTTTACTTCCTAGGCTAATTTAATGGACTTCTGATAGCATTCAAATAGAAATCCTGTCGATACAAAGTGAACAGACGACTTATGAATTTTGGAGCCCCAAGCATAAAGACGTTACGGAAGAACAATAGTTTACATCACCTAGGATTGGCCGGAGAGTAGTGTCTACAGCACAAATCAGGTGTCTTGAACTTTTGTAAATCTTCGACTAAATACTACTTCTAAATTCTTTTGTATTCCATTATAATTTAGTTTTACTTACGAAAAATATTAGAATCCACGTTCTTCCGAAAGGTCAAAAATGAGCCTTAAGACGGACCAGGGCGGACGAATTGCCCTAAATAACACTAAAACGACCGGGTACCTTCTTTTTTTGGCTCAGGTCAAATTTCGAACTTAGAAGTTAATTATGCTCTTCCTAAGGTAGTGCCATACTTCCCATAAAAAAACTATTGCTTTTTATATGGGAAGCTAACACTGAAATAAGATTTTTTAGTTTCACTTTACAGATGGGCATCAGGTCTTATCTACAAGGGCAACGCTTAAGCTGATGTAAAAGCTTATATCCCATTGGATAGAATCCGTTGGGCAGAATTTCATTGGGCAGAATCCCATTCGACCGACAATCCCATTCGATCGATGACGCGGAAGCCCATTCGATCGAATCCCATTCGGCCGAAAATCCCATTCGATAGAAATCCCATTCGGCCGAAAATCCCATTCGGCAGAAATCCCATTCGCCCGAAAATCCCATTCTGCCGAAAATCCCATTCGACAGAAATGCCATTCGGTCGGAAATCCCATTCGACAGATTGGTCATGTGAATGCATCCCATTCGGAATAAATGAATTCGTCTATATCCGATTCCACACACCGAACCTAACCAAACCCAACCGAACCAAACCCAACCGAACCTAACCTAACCTAACCTAACCTAAAATAACCTAACCTAATCTAACCTAACCTAACCTACCCGAACCGAACCGAACCTAACCCTAACCCTAACTTAACCTAACCTAACCTAACCTAACGTAACCTAACCTAAGCTAAGCTAACCTAACCTAGGCCAACCTAGAAAATAAGAATATTTTGGAAAAGGCCCATGTTTATTTTTCAAGGACCTTAATAAATAAGCATTATAAAATGCGAAATCGCACCAATGGGAAATTCGCTCCAACGAGACTTCTGTCCAACAGGAATGGGTAGTCTGCTCAATGGGAATACGATAAAATGCGAAATCGCGCCAATGGGAAACTCGCTCCAACGAGACTTCTGTCCAACAGGAATGGGAAGTCTGCTCAATGGGAATTAGGTCCACTGGGAACAGCCGGCTAGCTTCGGTCAATTAGAACAACTTATTTTTTATTTCGGTCCAATGGAATTTCGTTCCAATGGAATTCTGTTCAATGGTTATATACCGATGTAAAACGTATATTTTTCAAGTGGTGTTTTGCTTCGTTGACTGACTGTCTTATCTTCAAAATTGATAAGTTGAATTAAACTCAAAAATATTATGTCTCTGGTTAACTCTGGGAAGAAGGGCACTCTTCAGTTAGGAACGGTGATAGGTAGAGAGAGAGAGAGAGAGAGAGAGAGAGAGAGAGAGAGAGAGAGAGAGAGAGAGAGAGAGAGAGAGAGAGAGAGAGAGAGATGATGATGAAATACTTTATTTAAAAAAAAACAAGTATGCTGCCCTGACAATACAAGGTTGTGAACACACAGCGTACCATTCAATCGGTTATCGACATCGTTATTATTATTTTTAAAATTTTCTGTATGTGATTTTCTTTTTTCTTATAATAATATATTTATGGCATTATATATTTAAAGTCAAAAGAAATTGAGTATTGTAAAAGCTTAAAATGTGTATTAGTTGCCTGAGTATAGATGGGTATTTAAAATTTGTATTGAGTTTCTAAGAACGGACATAGCTACGTCCGTTAAGGTAGTCGGGGGCAGACCGAACCTGTCTATAACATCCGCGAGAAAGGATGTGATTGTTCCACGGGAGCCTATATATAGTCCTATCGTTTCCCATTCGTGGATGAGAGGGTATTTCTCCCGAAAATATTCGTGCGTTGGGTGCTTCGTACGCCATATAAGTTTTTTTTTCCAAGTTGACTCTACCAGCTTGGTCTTCGTATTGTTCAAAACGAACTGTCGGGTCAATTATGAATCCTATTGGATTCGTATTTGGAGGAGACGTCCAATCTCTTACCCTCGCCCTGCCCTTTAAATCAACGACAACTAGATCGGCGCGTTTATTTGATTTGGTGGCCGAATCCACGCAGTGCATTTCTTTGTGCACCTCATATCCCTTATTAATTAGTGCCGCCTCAAGAATATTAACGACGTTGTTGTGTCTGGCAATAACCATCGCGTTGGTACCAGGGCAATCCTGCAGAACGTGGCATAGAGTTTCTTTCTTCATGCAGTTCGAAAATCTGCATGAGGTTGTTCCGTCAGAACGTCCCTTGGTACCTCGTGTGGCACAACTAATCGTGTTCATCTTTATGGCGGTTGTCCATTGGGAAGATGATAGGCCCTTCCCCGTTGTCATCCATCCATTTGCTTTGGGATATTGCGCAAATTGTTTGACCCCGAGGCCTTTTCCCGGCAATTTGCTCCATTCCTCAAACGCATTCGTACGTAGGATGTCCCGTAATTTTTTTGAGGATGGTGCATTTGCAGATTCATCTACTTGAATGCATAAATGCTCCAAACATTCCAGTTGCTCCTTTGGTAAGTCACGACAAGCGTTAAGTAAGGGGTCATTAATTTTTTCAAGTTTTTGGGCGATACTATAATGTTGAAGGTACGCTTCCCAAGACGCGCGCACCATTCCCAGACCTCTTAGTTTCCTCTGTGCGTATATCATCGAGTCCGGGCTATCTGTCGGTATAAGAAGTATTTGTTTGACGGCGCCTCGAATAAAGCTGTCTAAATCCTTCAGAAACTGCTTTGTAAGATTTTTTAACGGCGCACTTTGAAGAGGATAGACTACCATGGGCCATATAAATTGGTTGATTATATTGTGTTTTTGGTTGGGGTGTAACAGAGGACTCGCCACCAGTAGGTCTAGATTAGCGGCCACCGATGCTAATACTTCTGCTTTGTCGAGTACAATTTCATCCGAAAAGTTTACCCCAAGGTATTTAACGGATTCGTCTTGTGCAAGAACTGGTATTCTTTCGTCGGTACGGATTTCAATGTAGGTCGGTAATTGATCCAGTTTGCCATTGCGCAGAAGAATAGCCTTACTCTTTTTGCAGTTTATCGATAAGCCGATTTCTTTAAGGCCTTCCATGACAATTTGCACCAACGCTATCGCTGATATTTCATCTTTGGCTATTATTGCCGTATCGTCGGCGAAACCAAGGCCCGAAAGAGGTGTCCGGCCTTGCAATAATTCAAACCCGTGTTCCAAGGCTACGGAATCCTGCGTGAGATTTTTGAGGATAAAGTCGATCGCGATGTTAAATAGCGTGGGTGATAGGGGGGCGCCTTGAGGAACGCCCCTTTTTATAGAAATTAATTTCGTCTTCTGACCCTCCGCCTCAATCTGTACTTCGTTGTTTCGGATTAGCTCCATTAGTAGTTTCCTTTGCCTTATAGACAAGGGAAGAGTGTTCAAAGTTTTTTCAATGTGTTCGTGACTGACATTGTCAAAGGCTTTCGTGACGTCAAGAAATATGATTACACAGTCCAGGGATTTATGTTTGGCCCTTTGTAGAACCCCGTTTATCAGAGATGAATTAATGTGTGTCCCCGGGGTAGCCACAAACCCACGTTGGGCTGCGCAAGGTTGAAATTGTTTTCTAATGCGACTGTCCAAGGCACGCTCAATAATGCGACGTACGACCGAGAAGATCATTATAGAGCGCCAGTTTACGAGTGAGCTTGCGAAGCTTGCCAAGTTCCGTATTCCACCAAGGAACGAGCCATGGCCGGCTGGCAGGCTTCGCTGGACAGTTATGGTGGTAGGAGTTGATAATGGCTTGTTGCATGAGATCAACAGCCAAATCAAATTTCAGCGCCGAGGTAAGCGAAATGTCCTATCCGTTTAAGCGTCGGCCCGACTTCCGGCCATAGAAATTTTGCCAGCACTTTAACCGACTCTAAAAAGTAAGCGTGTCCAGCTCTTACATTATCAAACAAGAAGTCGGCTTTGTTATCTGGTTATGGTCGGATTATTAATCTAATTGCGGTCGGCTTTATCGACTGTTATTTGTCGGATTTATGTTTGTTTGTGGTCGGCTTTATGGCTTTTTTATGGTCGGCTTTACGGCTTGTTTATGGACGGCTTTATGGCTTGTTTAGGGTCGGTTTTGCGACTTGATTATGGTAGGCTTTACGACTTGTTTATGTTCGGCTTTACGACTTGTATATGGTCGTCTTTATGGATTGTTTATGGTCGGCTTTATGGATTGTTTCTGGTTGGCTTTACGGCTTGTTTATGGAGTGTTTATGGTCGGCTTTATGGTTTGTTTATGGTCGGCCCTATGGATTGTTAATGGTGGGCTTTTGGCTTGTTTATGGTCGGATTTAAGGCTTGTAGTTACTGTCTTCTAAACACCACTTTCATCTGGTCTTTTGTCCATGCTGAATGGACACCAGTCTCTACTTACTGGCTTCTAAACAACACCATCATCATCTATTATTTAGTCCCTCCCACATGAACACCAGTCTACACATACTGGCTTCTAAATACCACCATCATCTGGTCTTTTGTCCATCCCACATGGACACCAGTGTGTACTTCCTGGCTTCTATTCCTTCATCATAGTTAAGGTTAAGATGTACGCGGCGATCGGCTAGGGTTACAAGAAACGTCTAGCCCCCCAATGGTGCAGTTTTCACCAAAGGTTCACGCAATTGCTCTACTCTTATCCATTACTAAGATTCGAGATATTATGTACCAATTTGAGTAAGACAAAAATAGGCGTATGCTTCATTTCAAACGTCAATATTAGTCTAGTCTCTCAAGAATGTTCAATAGTTATTTTTGAAACGATGTAACGCGCAATAAGCTTAATAGCTATCGAAGAAAATATAAAATATTAATTATATTTATCTTTATATTTAAGATAATCTTAAACCGTTGATACACTAGTGCACCTTGTTAGCAGTTTGCCTTGTCTTCATAATATAAAATGAATATATTGAAATATTTTTAAAAATTACGATTCCTTTAGTAGTTTTGTAGCTATAAAGCTGTTTCATTTTGATATTCCAAGAATCTTTTTTATATTATTATTTCAAATGGTTGTTTATACTATATTGCTTAAATAACTGGTATTGCAAAGTTTTCTAAACATCCATCAAGTGTACAATACCGCGTATTTGTATGCTTAGTTTGCCTAAAATTGCAAATGACCCAATTTGGGTTACTGCAATTACCACACATTTTTTGCGTTTGAAATAACCCCATCCCAAACTACAGGGAAATATTTATCCAACTGCTACTTGGTTATTTTTTAACCAAATTGTAGTTAAAATTCAAATAGCCCAACTCATTCAACCCATGAGTTTTAAGAGTGTACCTAGCTAATACCCCTTAGCTTTAAGAGTACGATACATCATGATCTCGCTTAGCAATATCAAGGGCAATAGCTTATGCTCCCTACTCAATTCTCTCTAGTCGCACTCAGCCGTTTAATCCAATGACATAGGAATGATAATACCCTCTAGACCCCCCAATTGAATAGGCTGAAGCTGAAGGCCATGTTGAAATTTTATATAGGTGACGTATTTCCGAGCATTTTGACACGTGATTAGAAAGAGCGCGACTTTTTTCCTTTGGAAATGAAGAAATAAGCTTAAAAGACATTGTCTCGAGCGTATATTCACTTCGCGATAATTTCAGTCGCGCAATTGGGGGTCTGAAGTAACTATCAGCCTACTCTATTCTATTGTTCTCAAGGCCGACTGCAAAGCGGAGTTAGCAACTGAAGTTGGAGAAGAGTCGGATTTCCGTTGTAAGTGCCAACTAGACCATAAACCGACGAATCTACCTCGAACAGACTCAAACGCGGAAGAAGCTTCATTATAACGAAATTTGAAATGTTAAGTATTGATCGGTAGGTAGTCGAATATGCCGACCTCTCGACCCTTGTTGTTAATTAGATAAAAACCCATGCTAGTTGGTAAGGAGTTGAGCAGCCGACCTAATCCTTCCTTACACCAACCGACTTAAAATGTAACTAACAGCCAGCTCTATTTGTTTGTTCTCATGTCCGACTTCAAAGCGGAGCTAGTAACTGAAGTTGGATTAGAGTCGGACTTTAGTTGTAAGTGTCGACTAGACCATAAACCGTCGAATCTACCTCGAACCGACTCAAACGCGGAAGAAGCTTCATTATAACTAAATCTGAAATCTTTAGTATGATCGGTAGGTAGTCAAATATGCCGACCTCTCGTCCCTTGTTGTTATTTTGATAAAAACCCATGTTAGTTGGTAAGGAGTTGAGCAGCCGATCTAATCCTTTCTTACACCAACCGACATAAAATGTTACTATCAGCCAACTCTATTTGTTTGTTCTCACGGCCGACTTCAAAGCGGAGCTGGTATCTGAAGTTGGATAAGAGGCGGACTTTAGTCGTAAGTGCTGACTAGGCCATAAAGCGAAGAATCTACCTCGAACCGACTGAAACGCGGAAGAAGCTTCATAACAACGAAATCTGAAATGTTCAGTGTGATCGGTAGGCCGTCGGATATGTCGACCTCTAGACCCTTATTGTTATCTTTTATTTGATTGAAACGCATTTTAGTTGGTAAGGAGTCGAGCAGCCGACCTAATCCTTCATTACATTAACCGACTTAAAATACAACTATCAGCCAACTCTACTTTATTGTTCTCACGGCCGACTACAAAGCGGAGTTGGCAACTGAAGTTGGATAAGAGTCGGATTTTAGTTGTAACTACCGACTAGACCATAAACCGACGAATCTACCTCGAACCGACTCGAACGCGGAACACTCGTGTTACTGGGGCAGTTGAGGAGCAGGAAGCGATTTTTGGCCTTCCGCCTATTGCGGGTGGGTGCTGCCGGAGGCAGCAACTCGCCCAGAAGCAGGTTGGGAGTTGCCTCCTTCCCTGAAGGAAAGCTCATGGGTACCGGCTAACTTTGGGGTTAAAACAAAATTGTAGCGAAGCAAAGAAATCAGAAATGTGACCTTCTACCGAATAACAAAAATAAGACAAAAACAGTTCTTTCAGCCTTTTCTTGGGGTTGTAACCCTTTTTATTTTTTGGTCCAACCTCGCAAATGCTAATTTGCCAAATATTGCCAATTTGGCGTAAAGATGCAATCTTCGATATTTTGTGTAAATGTTTTAGGGTTAATGTGGTGAAGGTCCATAAAGACTTCTATATATGCCTTTGTTTCTGTGAAACTGTATTCAATACATAGATCTATTCGTGCTAGAATAATTCTACAAATGGAAAATTTTAACGGTAAAGGAAAGGATAAATTAAAATGAGAGTTATTACTATAATAATTCTAATATATTTGGTTTACATTTAGTTCACTAATGATGTTTTGAAACATTCAGTACACTAATAAAATTTTGTTACATCAAGTACACTAATAAAATTTCGTTACGTTTAGCACACTAATAATATTTTGTTACATTAAGTAAACTAATAAAATTTTGTTACATCTAGTACCCTAGTAACATTTTGTTACATTTAGTACACTAATAATAATTTACTCAGAGCCTCCAAAATGATCTAGGCCCGTGCGTGTCGATTTTTATGTGAGGAAATACCCATTTCATTTCATAAAGGAAATAATTTCACCCTATATATGTACTAGATGGTGCTTTTATGACCGTTGCGACATGGGTCTTCCATAAATGATCGTTGATATTTTAGGGGCCAGTTTTAAAAATTTTATGAAAGAGAAAGGTTTCACCCTTAAATTAACGTAATAATTTTAGGGGATATTCACATTTTATTGAATCTATGGTTAGATTGTAAGGACAACAAAATTAATTATGAGATTTTAACATTGTTGTTTGTTTTAGAAAAGTAAAACTTCCAGAAGTTGAAAATTCACAGTTTTTACCTCTCCGAGTGACGTATGTCCCGAAGAGGGTCTAATTTCAACGTGTCTGGGTGTCTGTGTGTTTGTCTGCTGTTACACCCCAGGGGACCGCGTTCGCAGTTTGCTAATCGGAGCAAATGTGTTCTCAATTTCCCAAAAATTTGAAAAATTGTATTCTTCATACACTGGCTATTACTGCATTTTCTCTCTAACACCACCATCTTCAGGTTTTATATTATATAAAAAAAATTTATTGAGATAAAGTTGAAATAAATACAATGAACGAAAATTAATTATGCAAAAGGTTCTAATAAATTAGTGATTGTTTAAATGGTGCTATCATTTTGGATTATGTACTATTCTTTTTAGCCACATCGTTTGATGTACATCTAACGATGGGGGTATTAGTTTGACTTGGGCTGAAGAAGGTGTAGATGGAGTAGAAGAAGAAGAAGTAGTAGTAGTAGTATCGTTCGTCTTTTAAAAGGGAGAAAGAAAAGATGGATTGGTGATTTTAAAAAGGAGAGGATTATGATTTTTCTATAACAATGCATTGGGAATGTACTCTGCACATATAAATTAACACACTTAGAGTAAAAAAGGGATAAATTGTGTTAAGGTGATATTTTTCATTCATTTGTGATTTTATAGGAGAAAAGATTATGATTTATCTATGACACTACTATGCGGATGCTCTGTGAGTATATTAATGAACAAACACTAGTATGTCTTTTGTGAACACACAAATTTGTCATATTGTCCTACATAAACTGGCAAATTTCATAGTCTCTTTAAAAATTCTCACCTTTCAAGTCATAAATATTCTAAGAACCCGAACAACTTTCTATAAAATAAAAACTTCGGAATATACACAAAGAAAGAACTCAAGTTCGGTGTTTTACCGAATTCTTTCTCTTTCTAACGATCCTGGACATAAGCAGAAGTCCATTAAATTAGCCAAGGAAGTAAACAATTACAAATGCTGGTATAGCGTACGTCTCTGCTGGGGTAAGAACTCCTTCTTACTCCCTGGATAAGGGGTTAAATTTTTCCCCCTTTCCTAACACTGTTAGAAATCTCGAGCTCCTCTCTAGGAAGTCTTTCTTGACGTGAGCGGGGCGTGACTTCTTCAGCCCATGAACGATGGATCTCTAAAGGGTAGATTGTTTGCTTTATAAAAAAAAGGAACGGCCAAGGTCGTTAAATAGTTTTTTTTTCAATAGGTTTATGAAGAGTATTAAAAAGTGAATGACCTTGACTGTTCCAAAATTCACACCCCCATCCCTTCTCCTGATTCTATGCTAAGGAGGGCTCGGTTTTCAGTGAAATAGGGCGTTTTCCGATCCCTTAAGAGATACAGTGTTCATTTTCAGCCAATAGTTTTTCTCTCTCGGTAGGGTAAATTTTGGCGTACAAGTCGCAACTAAACCGGAGATCTGAGAAAAATTATCGCAAGGTGGCGAATGTGTCGCCCTTCTTCAGTATTGCTACACAAGAGAGGGGAGTCCCAAACCTCGCTTTTGGTCACTTCCTAGGCTAATTTAATGAACATCTGACATAAGTCAGTGCAGAAGTCCATTAGATAGCCTAGGCTAATTTAATGGACTTCTGGTCAGTGTTGAAAATTTATAAGATGCGATAGGTAAGCGTGGGTGAACTTTCTGTGCGTGTATTAATTGGGCGTTACGTGTGTAATAATTTTAGCACTGTTAAAGGTAACTCATCGAGGGGATAATCACTAAAACTTAGTTTTTCTTTTAAGGTTCACTTAGATGTCACGGCTAATCATTTAAGCACTGTTAAAGGCGTCGAGGGGCTATGCACTAATTAAAATTTTCGTTCACTGGTGATTCCCATTGATGTTTTTAAAGGGGTTAGGGATTTATTAGTGATTTTCATTGATGCTTTGAAAGGAATAGATGATTTAAATTGGATGAGGATTAGGGGTTATGTTTGAATTACGTTTAATTATCGAGGAGCTACTCACAAGAAACTCGTCGATTTAAAACGGAATTGGGATTAAGGTATACTTAGAGGTTAAGGGTAATCATCTTAGCACTGTTAAAGACAACGCGTCGAGGAGCTATTCTTTAATGTAATTTTCACTGATTGGGGATTTTTATTAATGATTTTAAAAGATAATTTGTTTAAGGGTTACTTAGGGGTTGCGTGTAATTATATTCGAAACGTACGTTGAATTTGGCGTGTCGAGGGGGCTACTCACTAAAAAGTCATTACCGATTTTAAAAGGGAATGGGAATAAGTGTTATTTAGTGGTTCAGGGTAATCATTTTAGCACTGTTAAAAGCAGCGAGTCTAGGGGCTATTCTCCAATGAATATCACTTCGCCGCTATTAATCTACTTCAGCGTCCATCGTCATTTCGTGTAATCAAGGAGCCATTTACGCCCCTTTTCATTTCAAAATCGCAATTTCGACGCTATTTACTTTACATTATATATTCATTACCTCTCTTGAAAACCGTCGTTCAATAACACAAAGTGCTAATAAAGATGGCATTCATGTATTTTCTTTTAATTTGTAACATCTGGCAATAGCAGGGTTCATTCAAGGCTTTGATTGGTAAGATTTTTGATCGAATTTATGTTGTCTATTAATGTATCGAAGATATTTGATTTGTTTCTTTTTGCTTTAAATAAGTTCAAAACTCCAGCACCTTGCTTTATACCTAACTTCAAAAGATATGCTCCGTAAGTTTGCCACTGGTCATTTAGAGCTTGTCACGAAGTGAAGTAAGTGAAATGTTATAGATTCTCGTAAAGCGAACTTTAACTCAACCCAGGGATTAGATTTAATTTTAGAAGTAGGAATGGAGAACAGAGTAGTGTGTGCGCACGTCAAAGTTCCGGACCCCTTCCACGGGACGGAGGGGTATGAAAGAAGAGGCGGGTCATAGCGACAGAGGTAAAATAGAGCTATGTATTTTTACCGTCCCCGTCAGAAACGTCACTAAAAGTAGTTTATGTGAGCCAGTAAGATAATTTTAACTTTTCGTTACGTGTTGGAGGGAGGGGCTCTATACTGGGCTATGAGTCGGACTGAAGTAAATACTAACCGTTCTCCATTCCTACTTCTAAAATTAAATCTATCCCTGCTCATACCATAGCGCCAATGTACTTTTTTCACATTACGAGCTCCAAGGTAGTAGCGCTAGGATCTTGTATTAATCGGTGATTATGAAAGCTTGTTTTTGGTGTACCCTGGTTAACAAACAAACAACAGTATCGCAAAATCAGGATCAATTATTTTTCTAGATGGTTTAAGGATTATGCTACGGCCATTCTAACCTGCACCCGAAAACCGTACGTTTACTATACTATTGCACGTGGAGTTAACGATAACAGCAAAGAGAAGTTATGGTAGTTATGCACGAACGGTATGTGGAGACTAGACCATATGTACTTGTGAATTTATTCGCATACACCGTGAGTATACGTTAATCTCCTCTGTTTTTCAAAACAGAAGTACATACGCTTTAACATTTTTTGTCGCGCGTGATCCACATTCAAAAGCGTAAACAAATTAATTCATAATAATGAACTGTATGTAGACGAACTCTGACGGAGTAGAAAATTTGAAAAACAAGCAATAAATTATGAAAAACTTAATAATTCACTATCTCTCGTCAACGAGAACACTGTATAAAAGGCCATATTTCGCAGGTGGAAAAATCATTCCATTCGAGCACTTACACCTCAACTTGAAACTCTACGCTCGTCAACTTGAAACTCTACGCTTTTCAATTTGTTGCTGGTAAGAAAACTTTTGACTTTATTTCGTCAAGCATTTTAGTTTATGATTTTAGAGATGGGCACAAACAGATATGATATCGGTAGCGGTGACCGGTATGGCACTATAACCGATTTATTGGATAATTATCGTAAAAATAAGTCGATGTGGCTAAAAAGCGTTTAGGTTGTTTCGTTTTAAAGGGTTAAGAATTAGGTTTTATAGGAAAATATCAGAATAAATTTTCTCATTCCAAAAAAAAACCCAGGTGTTTTATTGCGTTTTACTCACCAAAAAACCCACTTAATAAAACCAATCATTAAAAAATTTTTAAATGTTGATGAATTTAAAGCTAAAATAATTTGTTTTTAAAGATAGTTTAAGATATTTATTGTTTCAACTTAAAAAGTATTTATTTAATATTTTTTATGAAACTTTTAAAATTTTTGAATGTAGGACATAATCCCTCGTCATAATTATGGAAGAAGAAGAAATGGACATAATCCCCTCACGTAGGCGACAAAATCCCCCGGAAAATTTCCCCCCGCGTGGATGTCGAGGACAAATTCCCCTCGGCCCCAGGTCAAATTCCCCCCAAATTGTGATTGATAGGTATATAAAAATAAAGAACAATATGGTGCAAAAAGGAGTAATGTTATATCGCAAAAAAATTTAAAATATAATTTTTTGGAAAAGGCATATTATTTTGGGAAGTCAATAAAGATAAACAACAATATTTTGGCAAGTCAATAAAGATAAACAACAATGTTTTTGGGAAGTCAATGAAGATAAACATCAATATTTTGGGAAGTCAATGAAGATAAACAACAATATTTTGGAAAAGGCGCAACATTTTAAGTTATTTATAAAATATTAGCAACCTAACTCAAACCTAACCTAATCCAACCTAACCCAACCCAACTTAACCTAACCAAACCTAGCCAAACCCAACCCAACCCGAGTAAAATTGAAATATTGTCAAACTGAACGTAAATATTGAATGCCATTGACACCACCAGTTAACAATTCCAAAGCAAAACTTATATTTGCAAATTTTCACCATATTTACGCTAATAACTTTGACGTAAAACCAATTATATCCTAGTAATGAATGAAAGACAACGAAATAATCAGAAATAAATCATATTTTATGTTTATAATATTTTCTGACGTTTCTAGGAATCGAACCCAGGATCCTTCACATCGCTGTATAACGCCTTATCGCTGAGGCATTTAATGTTTTAGATAACTTAATTTTTACGAGTTTTTGGGGGATTTTGACTGGAGGATTTTGTCCAGAGCAGGGGGCATTTTGTCTAGAGCGTGGGGGATTATATCAAGAGCTTGGGGGATTTTGTCTAGAGCGTGGGGGGATTATATCAAGAGCTTGGGGGATTTTGTCTAGAGCGTGGGGGATTATATCAAGAGCTTGGGAGATTTTGTCTAGAGCGTGGGGGGATTATATCAAGAGCTTGGGGGATTTTGTCTAGAGCGTGGGGGGATTATATCAAGAGCTTGGGGGATTTTGTATAGAGCGTGGGGGGATTATATAAAGAGCTTTGGGGATTTTGTCTAGAGCGTGGCGGGATTTTGTACTCTTTCCTCGAATGGGGGAAAAATGACCGGGGGATTTTGTCATGAGAGAGGGGGAATTTTTTAAGTTTTCAAAAATGGGGGGATTATGACCGGGGGTCTTGGGGGTATTTAGTCCGTAAACCAAAATTTTTTTGTTGAGCAGTTAATTTTGAATGACAATTACTACAATTCACGCTACTGCTAAATATAAAAACACAATAAAACACTGGACTGAGCACGTTTTTTAAACAAAAACCCGCCCAGCAAATTTCACTTTAATCCAAGTTCTAACTTATAACCTCACTCTATCCTTTTAATTCAAGGTATTTTATACTTAATTACAGCCGATCAGTAATAGTAAGCATTTCGAAGATGTATCTCCTCTTTGCTGTAATCATTATTGCCACCATCATGCAGTTAGTCTACTCACAAGAGAAAGGTAAATGAAGAACTTAGTTTTAAATGCGTGTAAACCGAAATAGGTGATTTTAAAAATGACGTTTCACAGGTGCGCGCGCAGAAATTAGGGAGGGAAAAATACCTTCCATCTCTGCTTTTTCCCCCGGCTACATATTTGTATAGGGGACTTTTTGAAAAGGCCTATTACTTACTTGAAAAATGTTACCCTAGACCGAACTTAGTTTGTATATAGATTTGGATATCTCGTCTAGTACTCATTTTGATTAGTAACGTTAATAGGTCAAAAATGATGTCAAAGTAATTGGGGGGGGGGTGGGGGGAGAATTGGTAAACACATATATGCTGTTTCCGTTAGTGGCTAAAGGTGGCGCTAGCTATTTTTAACGGTTTATGTTCGCACGCGTCATTTTGTTCTAACAGGGAGAAAAGTGGTAAAATATGGCTGCAATGAAGATGGGCGACCTGGGGCTCTGTATCCAAAGGGAATATACCAAGCCTTTCACAAGACTTTTTGAAAAGCCCAGCCACGGTTTAGAGTAACTAGATCCGGTTTTGTTGATTGGCTAAGCAGCGACGCTTTTATGGGTTAAATTATGTCGGCTCGCTCATTTTTGGTGGGGTAAAGGGTTGATCTCTGGATTGAACGTTGACGTACAAAAGGTAATTTTTAAG
>JAEQBA010000124.1:0-37570 GCA_019434445.1 Phalangium opilio | reverse complement strand
CTTCCAAAGCCAACAGGATTTGCAATTTGTCGCTGACAAATCGAATAGTGGCAAACTATGTCACGGCTTACGTGACAAAGGGAGCCGGGCTGACATGGACCAAACTTTTGCCGAGTTAGGCAACGAAAGTTTGTCCAAAAAAATTATTTGCCTATAGATTGAAATCTTTGACGTGCAAGCAAATAGGAATTTATGAAGCTCTCGATATGATGCTGGGCCAAGACCTTTACAACAAGTCCGACAGCACTAAATTTATAACACTAACTTGAAAGAAAACCGATCGAGAATTTTGAAAGGTTACAAGGAACTCGCGTTTGAGGGAAACTGACCCCGAAAGCAAGGACACTTGCCAAAAAGGGTTCGTCGACGACAAATATCCGAATCGTCCTGACAGCTTGGAAAATCTTAGTTTGCGGGAATTTGGTCAGTTTTACGATTATGCGATGCGCTCTGAGGGTGTCGAGAAAAATGCGAATGTAATCCAGTTGAAAAACAATCTGGGTTTCATGAGAAAGAGAATTAAGCCGTACATAATAGAGCACTTTATTCACGACCCGATAGAGGAGAAAGAACAGTATTGTCACGCTCTACTGATCCTCTTCAAACCGTGGCGTGACGAAACTGAGCTATTGGGCGATTTTGAAACATACGCCGATGCTTTCGAAAACTCGCTTTCAGTGTTAAAAGATATGAGAGAATATCACGAGAAACTCTCGGTTTCCAAAGAAGTTGAAAAGAAACGGAAGGCTTCTAAAAAGGCGAAAGAGCCAGAAACCATAGTCTCGGAGACTGAAAGTGACGACGATGAAAATGCGCTGCAAGGGAGGAAATTGTTATCGAAACCGAACACGCGATGGCTGATGTGGAAGCTGCCATGGAAATGAATTTCGAGACTGATGTTGACAATGTGGCGTTACTAAACTCGGATCAAAGGCGAATTATGATCACATCATGGATCACTTCTCCCAAGAGGGAGAAAAATCTGGAAACAAGTGCCTTTTTGTGTCGGGACCTGGTGGCACTGGCAAATCGTTTCTTATCGACACTCTCGCCAACGCCGTAAGGCGACGCTTTCAAAATCCTGCTAGCGTGGCAATTGCCGCGCCAACGGGTTTGGCAGCGTTGAATGTTAATGGCGTAACATTACACAGATTACTAATGCTGCCGGTAGATCATGGGCGTATTGCCGAATACCATTCCCTAAGTTCTGACAATATGAGCATTATGAAAGAAACTTTGGGAAATTTAAAACTGTTAATTATTGATGAAATTTCTATGGTCTCATCGGTTTTACTGACTCACGTTCACTTGAGGCTGAACGAATTTTGGGAAATGAACCAACCATTTGGTGGAGTTGTATTTATTCTTGTTTTGGAGACTTTTTCCAATTGCCTCCGGTTCAAGGAATCCCGCGTTCATCAAAATCACTTCCGAAGAAGCCAGACTTAGATTCAATTGCATCGGAGGAAGTGATCTTTGGAAGTTTTTTAAATACGATGAACTAACGCAAAATGTTAGACAAGCCAACGACCAAAGTTACGGCGACATTTTAAGCAGAGTTAGAATTGGAAATATTTCCAAAGCTGATGTTGCAACCTTAGAAAGTAGATTGGTTGCTGGAGGAGAAAACATCGAGGTGGCTATGGACCTTTTCATTAAGCTGTCCAATGAAGGGTTCACCCAATTTGTTTGATGCCTAAATTAGCCATGTGCGAAAAATTCAACGGCGAAATGCTGCGAAAAAACGGCGAGAAAGTTGAAGTCATTCCTTGCCAGGATAGACTCGCTGACTATGGCAAAAAAATGAATAAAAACATTTTGAGGAGACTTCAAAGTCTAAAAACGAACCGTCCAAAACGGGCGGTTTGGAGAGCGAGTTAATTCTTTGCGTTGGCTGCCGTATAATGGTCAGAAGGAATATCAGTTTTGAAAAAGGCGTTGTAAATGGTACGATGGGTTTCGTAACTGGATTCAAGAAGGACGAACAAGGAAACGTTGTTGGTATTTTTCTCAGAGTAGATCGCGAACCGAATAACGACAACGACAACGCTAACACTGACTTTTTAGTTGAGAAAATTTGCGTCAAATTTTTGCTCATGACAAACATTTACGTTAAGCGCTCCCAGTTTCCCGTCATCCTGGCATACGCAATTACGATACACAAAAGCCAAGGCATGAGTTTAAAATGCGCCATTATGGATTTGGGTCCGAATTTATTGGAACGGGCATGGCGTACGTCGCTTTATCGAGAGTGACGTCCTTAGCCGGACTCCATCTATTACAGTTCGATCCGACTAAAATTAAGGCGGATGGACGAGCCATAATGGAATATAACAGGCTTCGCAAAAAATATAGGCCAGATCTGCCTCTTTTGGAAATAACGGAGTCGAAAGAAAGTAGAGGTGGGAAAAGAAGTGCGCCTACACTATCTAAAAGCCTTTTAGAAGGCGAGGAAGTGAGATGTGAAGAAACACCGAAGAAGAAAAGGAAAGCCCAACAGAGTTTGGATAGTTTTCCCTTGAAAGGTTTAGCTAACGATGATCAAGTAACGTGCTATTCTAATAGCGTTTTGCAACTACTCTTATTAGTGCCGGAATTAAGAGAATTGGTTAAATCTTACAATGGATCATTCGTTGAAAAACCAGTTTTACGTTGCCTCCATGACACGATAAACGACATCGAGAGTTCTCAAGGAAGTTTCAGTCGTAAAGGGTTGGAACTGAGAATGGCTGTCGGAAATCATTTTACGCAAAACGTTCAACAAGACGCCAGTGAATTTTTGATGGTGCTCTTGACGACACTAAGTCAAGAAATGGAAGCCAATTACTCTAAGGCTCTAAAAGATCTTTTTTGGTCAAAGTCGCGAAACTTTACCAAATGCCCCAAATGTCAAGTTGAACAAAATTCGGAAAATATTGTTGAAAGCAACATTTTCAATCTTCCACTAGAAAACCGAGATAAAATTGATTGGAAATCTCTAGAAAAAAGGATGAGATTAACAGAGGTGCCATGCGTATTTTGTAACAACCCAAAAATACAAGAGCGTGATGTATTGATATCCAGCGGGAAGTACGTATTTTTGTGTGTCTTCTCCGTGGCGATTACAAAGATGGTCGTCCCGTTAAGATTTCGACCAAAATATCAAGTTTTGAAAATCAAAATGTCACTTTGAGCAAGATGCTTTTTAAAACTAAAGGGGTGATTATTCATAAAGGTCAATCGTTGGCCGAGGGACATTATGTGAACTTTGTGAGAAAAGACAACGGCTGGTACGAGGTCAGTGATGCAATGATCAGAAAAAGGGAGAGATTCGTCAGTAACTTGACTGACGTCACTGTTCTGCTCTTGGAAAGAGTCCAGACACATTAAAGGATCTAACGTGATTGAAGAATCCATATCAAATTTACCCCGGGTAAAGCTTAAAATTTCAATATTCGTACCAGAAAGGAGCATCATATCTGTCAAAGATATACTAATAGTTTCATATTCCCTTTAAAGTAATTTATGCTTGGGTAAGATTGGTGGCCCTCGAGCATGTTAAGGTTTACAATGGTTTGAGATTAATTTTGATGTTGCCCAGACTATAATAACCGTGAATGGGAGAGGAGGGAGGATTGTAGGGCCATGCTATTGTTATGAAAAAAGGCGATGATTCTTGCATTAATTTGTAAATTTTCTAGTGAAGGGTTTTTAATACTCTGTATTAGTCTTGCCCCAATGGTATTTTATGTAAAAACAAGTTAAAAACGTAGCCCCTGTTGGTAATGCTATGTGATTAAATATAATTCTTTAATAAGCTGGTGATACTATTGAGACAAACTCATATTATTAGTTAACATTGAACAGATTTTTGGAACTGAGATTTAGACACTCGTATCCAAATTTTAAATAAATACTGATTAAAATTAATATATTCGAAGAGTTTTCTAAATATCAGTTTCGCATCTTCCATTTTTTTCTTTTAAGCGCGCTATATTTTTTTACATTAAGACGCCCATAAATTTTTTGCATTAACAATTTCAAACCGTTCAAAATAATCCACGAGATTTTATAAACTAAATTAATTTAATCTAATATTATACTGTTTTAATTCAACCCCCTGTAGCGAAGATTTTGTGTTTAAATATTATTTATTAATATAACCTTTTCTTTGTATAACTTATCAATAATGTGTACCCGACCCAATCTAATACCACTTACAAAAATCCATTTTTAAACTATTTAATGGCCATATGAACTAATTAATTTGTCCCACTAACTAATATCCTACTATTGTTGGAGAATTTGTTTTTATAAAGTTTGAGAATTATTTCCCCAATTGCGTTTACCATATATATATATATATATTACATTACCCTTGTAAATAAAATAACTAAACCATTTTTTTTACAATTAATATTCCAGGAAGTTTTGCATATTCTCTATGTGTTTCTCACCAGCTGGAGTAGTCTGAGTGACGGGTGCCATTGAGTAAAACCAACAGGGTAGAATTTGCAAAGCTTCTGGAATAGCTTTTTTTTCTTCAAAATTTAATAACCTTTTCATTGTCCCTTTGGTAACCCACGCGCAAAACAATAATTGTCATGTTCTAGCAGCACTGTTTCCAAACTTAAAGCTAAGAGTTGCCTAACAAAATTTTAAAAAATTGACCCTCAAAATCTATTTTTAAATGAACATATAATAGCCAGTAAATAGTAAAGTTTTCTTTCGCCTCCTCCCCCTCCGCCCCTTTACATAACTAATATAACGAAGAACAAAATTATTTCGACATAAATGCTACAAGCAGTGCATATTTTCAACTTTGAAACATGCAATTTAAAGACTATTTTCGTACAATTATAAGCGTATTGTATCAACACGTGCCAGCTGCTAAGCTTCAACAGAAAGATAATTCATCATAGCCTTTACCAGTATAATAAAAGGTTAAAACTACACAGCTAAAAAATATGATCATCATCATTATAAAAAAACAACACCACAAGGCTTCGATAGACAGATCAAGAAATATAAATATTCAACTTCTATGCCGAAACAACAGACACTTTAGACTGGCGTGTTCAAAGAATGAGAGCGACTTTGGATTAAAAAAACCAAAGATATCAAAGAAATAACCTTCGTATTGGTTGAGCGAGTGTCTATAGAACGTCAAGCTGTACCAAGGCCAATGTACATGTCAATTATTTGGTTTCCCTGCATAATTATATAACGGCTTGGCAAGCCTTGCCTTCAAGTTCATCAACACAATAGAAGTTCATAACAGATATGAATTCGCTAAAAAAAACTTTTTTGAACAAAAGTTGCTTCAACGTTATTAAAATTTAGAACAGCAATGGTTTGTTACTAAAATTATGTACTTTACTATGTTGGGAGTTTGGGCGCACTCCTGTAAGCCAAGCTTCTGGGCGACAAAGTTTTGAGGGAATAAGGGACTTGTCAGCATGCCTACCCTACAGGAACTGACTACCCCGTGTCCGCGGGTGGTGAAATACCCCAAATCCCCCTCCTTCACCACCCGATTAAACCTCAAGTACTTCACTCGTAACTCTAAAAAACCCAACTGTGATTAACCGCATAATCATCTTGGACTCCATCGAAACGCCTTATGAACGTTATTTTACGGACGTTTACCAAACAAAACAAGCTCGATGGAATTAGTAAAATAAAGCTGCCAATTAATGACGTTAAGCAGTAATGCTATCTGAGTTCAAAAGTAAAAAATATATAAAAAAAATAAAATGGACTGGAGATGTCGCTAACAAAACAAAATCACGCGCGATGGAGCTAGTAAAAAGCTACCGATTAATGACATTAACCACTAACGCATCTTAGTTCAATAGTGAAGCACAAGGCTCCTCATTAACTGTGAATTAAACTGCAGACTCTACATCAATAAAACAAAACCAAGCACGATGGAACCAGCAAAAAAAGCTACCAATTTATGATATAACCACTAACGCCATCTTAGTTCAATAGTATTAAATATTGAAAAAATAAAAATCAACTGGATTGAAGATGTCACTAACGAAATACAAGACGCTTCATTAACTCTCTGAGCTAAACTGCAGATTCTACACCAACAAATCACTACCCTTTTTAAAAAGCATCTTTGAGTATATTAGCAGTATTTTAACAAACTCCCCCTTCCCTTTTTTATACCTAAAATAATTTAACATTAAAACCCATGCTTACTATTTTTCTGGCTATTATATATTCTCAATTTTACAGTCCTAGGATTAAATGTGTATAAATATTTTTTCATCATTGAATTATTCACTTGAGAGATTAACAAAATGATTATTGGTGCTCTAACGTTAATGTTGAACTTTTCACACTTTTTAAGTCCAACCTTCACGTATGACTGTCTTTGAACATTTTTTTTAATCCCTCTCATGTATTCATAGTGAAACTTACATTTTAGATTCAGTTAAAATTAATTATAGTTATTCATAGCTTTTCCCTGTTAAGGTCTATTTTTTGCCAGCCAGGACGCAATCACTAATTATTCTCAAAAGCCTTTCTGGTGTCAAAAATATTTTTCCTTCTAAAGCTATGAATGAAACCCTTTAAAAAAAACGCAACTATTAGCTTTGAACGTGAAAAACAAAATTTTTATTTACTGGAAAATAATTATAATGAATACCATAAATAAATAACAACCAGGGAAATTCAATTCCAAATTGCGTGCTATAAATAAACGTAGCAATTATCAATCCAAATGTGTTTTTAAAATAAATCTTTAGCACATTCCAATAAAATAATCATGCGTTTAACCAAAATATTCTTAAACCAATTTATTGTTTTAATGATTTGAAAGTAATTATTGAACAGCCATAACCTTAAAAAGTTACAATTTATATTTTATAAAATAAATAATACTATTATTTGACATCAATAAACTACTGTAACTCTCATTTGACTTTATTTATCAAAGGTAAAATAGTTGCCATTAGTTTCATAAATACTAGTAAATAATTTGTTGGTCCTGGTATTTCCTATATTCAATGATAAATCTAAGCACAGTTCCATTGCCAGACTCCCCTAGTATGCTGGCTAATCATTTATCATCTATCCCAATGGCTAAATCCAATTAAGATTGTACTTAAGGACAGAGCTAAAAATAAAATATGCCAAACTACCACACTATACAGAAGAGAAAATCTTTTTAAGACGCGCCAAAGGAGGGGCCCTTTGCATTAAAACTGAATGGCTAAATGTATTCCTGTTATTGTATATCAAATTATTATGAAATTGCCATCTTTTCCAAAATACTACAAAATATTATATTGCCAAATTATTGCTAGTTGTCTTATTTAATCATGTCATTTTTAACAAAAAAATTTACCATTTTATTTTCTTAAATTAGGTTAAAGTTAGAGCACCACAAAAGATGGTATTCTATATGTTGAATCTTGTGTAAAGGTTAAGAGAAATATCCGTTCTGAATAAGATGTTGTTGACACAATGACATTGGAAATGGGGTTCAAAATTTGCCTGAAAGCAACTGGTATATTCTGGTCTGGGTTCAATAGTCAAACTAAAATCTTTGTCATGACATCACACCCTCGTATATCTTACTTCATCAGCTCAAATTAAGATTAAAAATATTGATGTGACGTCCCCTTAGCTACTAGCTCTCGTCTATTGAATGACAAACTATTTCCTTTTCTGCAGCATGCGGGAATGAGCACTGAAATAAATTTACCACCACATGTACGCAAAATTAATAAAAATTAAGACCGAAGTAACAGATATTAATCAAAACGCGTCTTGGATTTAACCAAGACCTAAAAAGTATCGATAAGAACAAGGTTAATCACTTGACTGAATGCGCAGATATTGAAACTTTTTTTTTAATTAAAACTTACATGCTTAAGAAAGTATGTTCCATCACCCTATTCCATTGAATAAACTTACTTTACTGGTAGTAAATTTTTTCCCTCTCAATAATTTTAAAAATTTACTTATCTCGGGTTTTCGAGCACAATTCCATTCCCCGAAAACATTCTATAACTACATTTATTATCACTTTTAAGAGTTTTCGTGTGGAAAAATACCTTATAACTAGTAACTACACGTAACAATGACAAAACGATTTAGGGTAGTCTGCTTTAGCTTCTGCTGCGCCCGATACGAACAAGGAGGATGTATAGTTGTATACCCCCCTTGATTGAAGTACGCCTTGTGCCATTCTCATGCCTTGTCTTTCGCTGGCCTCGTCACCAAGGCAATAGCCCACTCAATTACGCGTTAAGCTGCTCGAGAATTCTGTGTGAATTACTTTTTAAGGTATTCGTCAGCAAATAGTAATTGTTTTTGAGAGCATTCCTCGCCTTGAAATAGGACAACTACGAAATAATTCGACCAAATTGAAGTTTAAATATTCGAACAAATCTTATTTTATAAATATCTTCTACCATTTCAATTTCTATAAAACTGTTCTACCAAATGCATAAAAAGTGCTACCAGAAGTCTCTGGGGCTACTAGAAATACAACATTTACTATAGGAAGATTCGCAGCGACAAGTTTAAAAATCCCATATTCCTTTAAAAACCGTTAATGCATTATCCTTGTTCCTGAAGATATACAGACTAAGTGGCAGAGTCGAGCCACAGCGTCGTAGATCACGCGACTCGGTGAACGCGGGCTATTTTTCAAAATAACCAAGTCATAATTTTCAGGCTACGACCACACTTAAGTTAACAATTACAACAAAGAAAATCAAAAAATTACGAATATCATGCACGCCCCTACTGCTTGCGAACCATAGAAACGCCATGGCAGAACCGTTTGACCATTGTCTCTCGTACCGTTGCTATAGACCCTTTTTACGTAAAAAAGAGATGTCAATCCTTAGTATCGGGACATATGGGAGGGGGGGGTTTCACCCCTCGCCGTCTCTGCTCTATTTATGATCTTTCCATCGACTCGACTCACTCGAGCGAGATGGAAGGCAAAGTTTTACCCCCGTGTCTTTCCATGTCGAAGTGGTCTATTAACATAAGTCAGTTTAACCAAGAGTAAAAATCATAACGTCCATGTTGAATGTGCTGCCATTGTTGAAATTTGCACTAAAATTAACAAAAGGTTTCACTATGGAGCGTTCAGGGCATGAACGGGGATATCCTGTGCCTGTTAGCAACCTATTAACGACACAATGTCATACACGTACTCTCTTAAAAGTGATAATAAATGTAGTTATAGAATGTTTTCGGGGAATGGAATTGTGCTCGAAAACCCGAGATAAGTAAATTTTTAAAATTATTGAGAGGGAAAAAATTTACTACCAGTAAAGTAAGTTTATTCAATGGAATAGGGTGATGGAACATACTTTCTTAAGCATGTAAGTTTTAATTAAAAAAAAAGTTTCAATATCTGCGCATTCAGTCAAGTGATTAACCTTGTTCTTATCGATACTTTTTAGGTCTTGGTTAAATCCAAGACGCGTTTTGATTAATTAACATAAATTGAACTCAATTCAAAATCAATTAAAGCAAAATGAATTCAGATAGGTCTGTAGCGCAGTATACCTTTCATACCTACGATACGTTTTGGTTCACTTTTATAATTTATTTAAACTTTTGTTTTTTTCTCGTATACTTAAGTTAATACATATGTTTTAAGTATTGTGCTATACCGCGATGTAATCGGTTTCTTGGTTTAATCTGTACTTGTTTATGTCTGAGCGGTTGAATTAGTTCCTTGAATGCCAATTGCGTTAAGCCTCGGTTTTGTAGTGACTATTCACGTACTTTACGGGCCTCAAGTTTTGTTTAGTTTTAAGCAACAAGTGTTATTGAACTTATTGTGGTTTTTTACATTGTTTTTTAACGGAAACTACTGAATTGTGCGTAATTCTGGCCTCGTAAACCTATTTGGTTTGACAACTGTCATGTAACTCTTTAATGGTTGACTTAACCAAGGCCGATAAGTTACTGTTACCGTCCCTACTGTGGCGTGGTTTCTGTTACTATGCCTAATTTACCACATACACCTACTAAGATGTCTGCTCCCCAGCCTACATCTACTCTATCACTTCTTATTGGTACCTCTACTGCCTCAGTGCAGTCATCTCCACCTCCTAGCCTGCCTCGTTTCAATTTATCGACTTGTTCTACATGCAAATATAGTTACCTTTTACCTCTAACCTCGGACGCATTGGTTGGTTTGTCCTCACTGTGCTCTGGTTCTAGCGCTGGAGTCTCTCAAATCTCACGTTCGCTTACTTAAAGATACTGTGGCCCAAATTACTGACAATACTGCTTCCAATGGCATTGATCTATTGGCTCTCTCGGGTGACCTAAAGACGGTTGACGCCTCACTGTCTAATCTTACGTGTACTGTTGTTAAACAGTCGGATTTAGTTACTAATCTAGTTATTAATGCCATCCATTCTGATCTCAAATCCCACAAAGAAGCTATTTCTGACTTATCTACTAAATTTGACGATCGGTTCACCGATTCGACTAATGCGAGTTCCCAAACCTCACTCTCTGACATTATAAATCAATTTCATGAAGAGACTGCTTCTATGTTTGACCGCCAATGCAATATCCTTTGGTTTGGACTACCTGAAGTGTGGCTTAGTGAGGACTCGGATCAAATCAGATCCCTTATGTCAGACTGCAAAATTAATTCTTCTGTGCGTTTTTTTTTTCGCCTTGGCCGTGTGTCTCCCTCTCCCGGTGAACGCCCTAGGCCTGTTAAAGTGATTCTTCTTTCGCCTGGACATAAAGGCATGATTTATCACTAATTTCGTCTGAGTAAATCCGAAGATCCCAATTTTACGCTTGAAGCGCAACCAGATTATACTCCGTCCCAACGCTTTAAACTGGCTGCCGCAAGAAGTGAACTTTAACGACGCCTTGCTAGCAGTGAAAGTGACCATGCTATTCGTAACTGTAAAGTCGTTAAAAAGCTGTGTCGCTTCTCTCACACCGGGCATTCTCCTAATGTTGCTAAGTCGGGTGGATTTACTTCTACATCTTCAAACACTGCGCCCATACGTTTCTTCAGTGCGCCTCAAAACCTACTATCAGCCCCGATCGCGCTTAGTCCACCACCATCTTTCCCTAATTCTCTTCCTATTGGTGCACCATCTTCTCCCAGTGCGGTCCGATTTCCTTTGCCCCCTAATACAATTTCGTGGCCTCCTTACTCGTGTCCTCCGTCGTTAAATAACCACAATCATCCTCCGCCGTTCAACTTCTTCCCCTGTCCACCACCATTTAACAACCCCCACCATCCGCCGGCCTTTCGTTCCGCGTAATGTACCTATACCATGTACCTTAAGTTCTAAAGCCGCCGTTTTTCGCCCTACCTTGCAAATTTATCTACAATGCTACGCCTCATCTAAACCTCAACCCGTCTCTTTGACGGCTTCAAGCCGTGTCTCGCTACTATCTACTAGTGATTCTCTCGCTTTATTGACCAACGTCCGTAGCCTCAATCATCGTTATAAACTGGAAGAGCTTGCTACTCTAGTCACCACACATAACTTGTCTCTTGTTGCTGTAACTGAAACTTGGTGGTCCTCTGAAGTACAGGATTGTGAATACCCTCTTCCGGGATTAACACTCTATCGACAAGATCATCTTATTAACTTTTACGGTGGTGTGGCATTATACCTTCTCTTATCCTTATAGGTTACCGTGTTATGTTTCCGTGATCTCAATTTACGCAATTTCTCCCCACATATTCACGGTCTTGATATCTTACCAGTCCTAGTGTCACAATCTAACTTTAAGATTGTTATTTGCCTAATCTACCGTTCGAAAAGCTCGGCCTATTGCAACCATGACATACTCCTATCGTTTCTAAATGCGTTAATTGTATACTGTGATAATAAGTTCCTACTCCTCCTACTAGGAGATTTTAATTACCCCTTAATTTACTGGTCTACAACCGTTCCTAAACCTGGTGCGTGTCGGTTCAGTAAACTCTTTTGTGATATAGTGCGACAATACTCCTTAACACAAATCGTTACATTTGCTACTCGTGACGGCGGTGTTTTCGGTAATGATAATTTTTTGGATCTAATTTTTAGTTCAGACTCTATCCTTGCACATACTCTTGTCTTACTTCCTCCTATAGGATCGAGTGACCACGGTTCAATACTTTTCAATATTGTCCTCTCTCCCTCTTGCCAGATTCATGTTCCTCTACCGAATTTTTTTAAAACCGACTATGACTCATTTAGCTGCTTCTTATCTACAATTGACTGGTCTTTGGTCTTATACCAAGGTGACTTAGACACTACTAGCTCTGCCCTTACCAGCTTTCTTCATTCTGCTATACGTGATTTTGCCCCATTGTCTAAACCTCGGAAAGTAGATTATGTTGCCCTTTGCACTCAAGCAAGCCCCAAAACCGATGCAGACGATGGAAGGCTGGACATCTTCCTTGGAATGTGTTCAGTCCTCCGCGGTCCATATCACCTCCTTCCTTTTCTTTCCTCCCCTTTTTTGTTTTCAAACCAATAAAACCGGACGCCGAGAAAATAAAAGACAGACTTGTATCGTTTTCGGTAGGGAGAACTTTTGGTAACCGCGCCACGCGAAACACGAACCTATGAACCGCGCAGCTTCATCCCAGAGTGGAAAACTCTTTATTTCTTTTGTTAACGACGATATTATCTTTTTTGAATATTAAATGCTAATCTCCGAGATCATGAACCGAAGGTATGAATCATTTTTACTTTATTAAGTCTCCCAAAGGGAAAATATTGACGGAATAGGTCTACATAATAAGATTTCTTGTTATTTTTGATTTAACGTTGTTACGCGGTACCCCGAGTTAAAGTAGGGTTACGAAGCTGAGGCAGTTGGCACTACGAGGCTGCAGTACAAGGTACCTGGGTGTTTGGTCGTGTTCTGGGTGATACAGGAAATTTTTTGATGGTGCTGGTAGAAGATCGCAGTGCAGGCACCTTAATTCCGATCATAAAAAAGTGGATCGAGCCCGGTACAACCATTTACAGCGATTGCTAGCAAGCCTATGACTAACTGGATGCAATGCCCGACTTACACATGAAGGTGAATCATTCCGCATATTTAAAAGACTATGAAACCTGTGTTTATACCAACAAAACTGAAGGAAATTGGAATGCCGCGAAGAAGTATTTGATTAGATTTGGCTGTACGAAAGGTTCAGTTCAAGGCTATTCAGCCTTGAATATGCTTAATTACAAAGTTGAGAGGCAAAACAAAATCCTTTTCGGTGAAATAATTACGCACATTGTTTTTTGTATAATCCCACTAAAATTGATTCGTTTTCCGATTCTTACTAATATATTGTCAATAATTATCGAATGAAATATTTATATCACTAATGTGCGCAACAACCTTGTCATTATTGTCTTCATGTTCCAATCAACTTTTATTCTTGTCGTGTCATTGCCCAACGGGCCAACCCTGTACAGAAAAGATGCCTATAGGCCATGATGTGGGGAGTTGCTATTAGAGATGGGCCCAAACCCATGCCATATCGGTATCGGTACCGATATTTGTCATTAACCGATATATCGGTATCGGTTAAAAATGAACCCGACTGTCGATCCGGTATCAGGGTTCAAAACTCGGTATGCGTAGATCTAACATCCACCACTCGCATATTCTTCGATGTAGGCGTGGGGTCCGTACTTTTCAAGCTCCTTGGTCATTTCACCGAGGAAATTTCCAGTTTCGATTTCGACGCCCCCTGGCGTGAAAACGTAGAGTATCGAATCAGTTTATGGGTATAAAACCGACTCTCCCAAGCGCACTAGGTAGGAATAAAGCTTAATCCTAGCAATGGCAGTGGTGCACGCTGCGATCGGAACGCTGACATTTTCATTGGATCAATCTCGTTGATATAACAACATTTAGCAACGCAAATGTCATCTCTAACTGGTATCAACGTCTTGACCTCAATTGCTGCGTTGTAGAACAAGTTAAAAAACTTTTGTGGATCATCAAAGATTTCGACCTTGTCAAGCCGAGTCCTCTCACCAAATTTGCCCCAAAACGAATTCAAACACCGTTTGGCGATGATACGCTTGCTAGCGTTCTTCTCGATACAGCTAAGATCAAGTGTTACTACCTCCTATTCGTAGTACTCGGCTACGTATTGATCTTTCTGCGCTTGGGTTACTACGTCAGAAGGCCAACCGCTACTTTCCCGTTTTAGCTTCAGAAATCAGTTGACGTAATTGTTAAAAGACCGCCTCTTTTAGTTAAGGGGTCGTACTGAGATATTTTGTACGATCAGGCTTCGTGGATTTTAACAACCACGTAACCCTTTCTAACCGCTAAATTTACTTCGTCCGCCACAAACGTCCCCCTTATAACTCTTTCTTCGTCAGAATGTGTGCAATCCCCCTGATATTTGTTTTCAGCGCAAAGCTGACACAGGGAAAAGCACAATTTACCACCGATGTTTTGGGGTAAAACGGGGTGGAAGAGGTTACGAGGGGGGAGGATATCCAGTTTAATAAAACCTTCAATCTCATTAATGGGTAGGAAGTTGTCTGTCAAGATCGTAGGGTGGCCGTAAGGTAGTTTACCGTATTTGTTACACCATGGATATAGACTAGTGACGTCGACATATAGAATTTTCTCTCCCGGCTTAACCTTGTGATGAAGACATAGAGCGGAAGTACGTCCCCCGAAGAATGCGTTACGGGGATTAAGTGGTTCCCACGCATCGATTTGGACATGAATGAATGATAGAAAGGTGTTAATTTCGGGCTTTTGCTCCCTAAATTTGTGGAATACTCATTCGCACATTTCCTTTTACCTTACACCCCAGCTCCCTAAGCCTCTTATTACAGTTAAAAGTATCAGTATAGCGGGAGTGCAAAGTTTGGGTGACGTTACCATGCAAAACCAGGTCTCTATTTACCGGGAAACAGGTTCTAAACCCGTGCCAAAAACACCTTGGAATTGGTAGACGACCTTTTGATCTGCGCCAAGATCGTCTACTAGAAGCCCGTCGACTTTAATGTTCAAAATTTTGGTTCCGAACCGTTAAAAGCTGACTTAATAATGACCCCGTGCTTATGGGTTTCCCACCTCAACCACTCGATGGCTACTTTAGATTGAGGGTCTTTCATTCTATAGCCGTGAGGTGGAACAATTCCAATTGAATTTGGCACTAGGTGGTCCTTCCGGAAAATGGCGTTGCAGAGCCCGGCAATTGGCACGGCAGTGGTAAAAGGGTTAACGCCCGCAATCTTCTCAAAACATCTCCCTGTACTTTAAGCAGGCCTTCTCTTAAAATCCTGACGTCCAAACAGAAATAATGGATCAACTCTTCAACAAAGTTGAAACCTTTTTTCGCTTCAACTTGTTCGTTGTACCAAGAAATTAAAATCGAACTTTGTTTTTCGGTTAGTCTGTCTGCCGCGAAAGATTCTAAAAGAGGCATGCTTTCCCTCAAGACATAATTTGTACGCGTACGATCTTTTGGATCAAACACGTGTTCGAGAACAAAGTTGAAGAGCAAGTGAGGGAAATGTCCCTTATTTTTAAACTAGGGTCTAAGCCAAAAGTGGAAACAAAGCTAGATAAGGGGGAAGGAATGAAATGTAAGCTATCTATAAATGTCAGATTCTCATAGCGAATTAGCATGATCTTCGTTCCCGTCATTATCACTTGAGGGCGCCACGCTTTGATGGCTAACATGGCTTTGTACAGAAATTGTAGATCAGAACCCTTGGCGTTATGGGCTATGACCGTTATTTTGGGAGAATTGTGGAATTCTTGAAGATAATTCAAAATATCCAGAACTGGATCATTCCCGAGAAACACCCGTTCTCGAGGACCGCAGGTGGCGCAATTAAATTGATCGGATTTCTCGAGAATGCATTGATCACAGATTTTTTGAGAAATACATAAGATAGGAGTGTGAAGGAAAGCATTGGGGTTTGAAAGGTCTGGGGTATTTTGAACAGATTCGAGATCATAAAAGATAGTAACCGAAGGATTGGTCTTAGCTTTTTTATTCGGAGGGTGTCTTTTAGAGTCGGTAACCTGCATGAAACAATAGTGTCGGTGTGGGTTGAATTTAGTACAGACGATGCAGTAAACTTCCCCGCAATTGTGAGGTGACTTGCGTTTCTCCATATCTAACGTTTTCGCGACACGGGGGCATTTAAAAACCCTTTGGCATACGGATAAGGTTTTGCTTTCACTAGCCTTATGTGCGTCAAAGCATTCTTGCCCCCTAAAGTCGCGATGGCAGGTCCCGCACCTAATTTCTTCCCCTCGCAATCTTCGGCCGTTTGTTAGGAATAACAATACTTTTTGCAAGTGTGGTTAAAGTCCAAGTTGTTATATCTCACAAGGCAGCTCTCGCAGAAATATTCGAAATGGAAGAGAAGCTTAGGTTTGGTGATGACGTCAAAATGATTTTGATAGTTAAAAAGGTATAAACGCGGCTTTGTTTTACCATCGGCACCTGGAATGAAATTTGGTTCACCGAAAATACGGTAGGGGACGTTTGCTCTAACTGTAAATACTATTATTTGGTATTCGACCAAGTACGATTGAAATCTAGGCAGAGCACCCGCCCCCGCGCATTCGTCCAATGGTATTTCCGCCACCACGACTAAATCCTCCGCCATCTTCCTTAGCCTCTCTCGTGCCTTTTTACTTATATAAGGGTTTTGGAATCTACCTCGAGGCTTTTGTCAAGGGGATGTATTGTATGCTCCCTGAGAACTCTACTAAAACTAGAGCACGTGGGAGACATAACCGATCGTTGTTTTTGATCTGTATAATACATTTCTTCTCCCTGGCAAATGTCTCGAAGGAACAGATACCAATGGCTTTTACTCGGCGAGCGCCTTGGGGTAACCTCACGCGCCGTATGCTTCTTCGTATCGGGCCGAGAAAAAACTTTGACCCGCCTTCCGAATTATAGGCCTTATCAGCCACTACTTTTAGTATGTAACCAATATCTATTTGGTCCCTTCTTCTAAAACTAAAGTCTGCGGTTTGAATGCCTGGATTATTAATGCTTGTCATTGAAATTGCAATCATGTCATCGGGTAAACAGTCGTCCAAAACGTATTCTAGGAAATCGCTTACAGATTCGACAATGTTGTTGTCAAACTGTACTTCCATTTCCCATCCATCAAGATTAAAATTGGGGAAGGACACTACCCCTCTAGAAATTACGTTTACACCTGGTGGTGCAACTAGCGTAGATGGAGGTGGAGGAGTAAGAGCCCCACGCCCTACCTGTCCTTCCCCCAAATTCATTAACTCATTTTGAGATGGAGCTATAGGAGGGGTACAATAGCCGGCTAAGAAAGAAACGTCGGCATTTAGAAAGGCCTCTTCCAGAGGCGATATAGGTGAAGGAGGACTATTGTTAGCCATTAACTGAGGGGTTGAATAGTCTGCCAAGAACGTGTCATAAGCATTCAAAAATGCTATTTCTAACGAGTCTGGAAAGTCGACTAAAAAACTATCATCCTCATTAAGGAATGCAGTTTCTACATCAGAGTGGGCCATTGTAATTATAATTAAAAATACAAATACCACAAAATACTAAAATTCTAACAATAAAATAGAATAGGCCTAAATAATAATACTAAAACAGAAAAATATACTAAAATACTAATGCTAAAACAATAAAACAGTAAAGTACTTATGAAAAATTTAAAATACTAAAACACGTATAAAAACTAAGTTAAAAATACTAAATCACTACGATATGGGCACAAAATAACTGGGTTATTTCTTTCCGTGGTTCTAGTTTTGCGCCCAATGGCGGATCAAAATAGATTGGTCGATTGATCTCGCGTCCTCCCTCGGCCATCTAAAATTATACGGTTTAGTAGTTTCTTTTATAGGCTTGGAGATAAACTCCCAAGGGAAAACTGAGATTGGCTCTCGGGCAAAAGAGAAACGTTCCCTGGTTAGATTAGCTATATTATTTTTCTGGAGGTAAACCTGGACCTCGTATAGCGACTGTAATCTTTTATTTAATTTCTATTAATCTTAGTTTTTCTATAATAATATCCCCCAACATCAACGGTTATAATTCTATAATTATCATCTACTACTGCCATAACGACAAAAGAATTGGTGGGGGACTTGCCCTTCAAGAAATTTTCCCATTTAGTAATTACTTTGTAGTTATGGTAAACAGAGCCAGTTTTTTGGGGCTTCGTCTGAGGTTTACATGTAATATATTTCCTGTTAGTAATGTCTAATGGATGGTCTTTCAAAAATTATTAATACCTATTGCAATAATACTATGTTAAATGAAATTATGATAACTTTGCATATTTAACAGCAATTAAATAAGAAAAGGAAATGTATGCTTTTCCTCTAACAAATAAATAAGTATTAATTTTTTATCCAATTGGGAAAATATTTCATTATCTTAAATTGTTTTTTATCTGGGAGCACGGCAGTGCTCCCAGCCAAGTCGAGCACTGACATCCTTTTCTCGAAGCAACTCGTGGCTCTTTTAAGCCCACTGTAACTTCGCTATGGGTATAGGTAAAAGTCTGAAATTTTGCTTGCCGCGAGGACTGTCAATTCTAGCTATAGTTTCCAAATTTCAAGATCCTACCCAATATACTTTTCGAAATATCGCAGGTGAAATTTCCCTTATTTTGTCACTCACTCACTCACTCACCGATCATCAAAATTCTAAGGTACTTCTAGGGTAGATAGAAACTTAAAATTCAGGATTTAGTTTTCATTTATTTTATAAAGCACAGAAAAATTAAAACATCCCGAAATTTTTATAAAATTGTTCTTTAGTTCTTTATTTTAAAACTAGATGGCGCTGCCGTCTTTTTAACAGTAATAGTGTGTGTTCTTGATGAAAGGACGTAATGGGCCAAAGTTAACCGAAAGTTAAATATATATTAAAGCTAATAGGTGTAGTAATTTAAAAGAAATGTGTCGTAACTGATGCTACATTCTTATATTAGGATATCGCGTACAACCTTTATTGCATATTCTCTGCGGGTCGAAAGGGGTAATTCAGCGTAAATATGGAGAAACGTTAGCGATTATATTGGTAAACGAAGTACCACGAGAGGGTCTTCTTTTAATATAACTACCGAAGTATAACGAGAGGGTCTACAAAAAGAAGTGAGATCCTATGAAAAACATTAACATGTACAAAAATGGGCCAAGCCTCGCTTCGTGCCCTTTCCGCCGTAAAACGTTCTGAGATCCCATGTAGAGCCAAGTCTGCCTTTTGTTCTCATTCAATCGCCAATTGAACAATTATGTTATAAATTAAGTCCTTTTCCTAATTAATAACCAATATTCTTTGACTCTATCATTATTATACATCTTTGTTCGTATCAAAAATATCGTGACTTGGCAAGCGCAGGTAATTACCTTATAAATGTGTACATAAGGTTATGTATAACTCACCTAATAAACATGTTCGCACAGCATGAGAAATAGGGTTATGCATAACTCACCATATAATTTGTACATAGGGTTGAGCATGACTCATCTTATAAACTTGTACATATCCCCTATACCATAAACGATTTAGTGAACATCCCTTCGATTATTTTAAAATCGGCAACGATTTAGTGACTTCCTTTTAATATTACTTACCTGCGATTGCCAAGTCACGATATTTTTGATACGAACAAAGATGTATAATAATGATAGAGTCAAAGAATATTGGTTATTAATTAGGAAAAGGACTTAATTTATAACATAATTGTTCAATTGGCGATTGAATGAGAACAAAAGGCAGACTTGGCTCTACATGGGATCTCAGAACGTTTTACGGCGGAAAGGGCACGAAGCGAGGCTTGGCCCATTTTTGTACATGTTAATGTTTTTCATAGGATTTCATTTTTCTTCAAGATAAACTTGAAATACCGTCACCGTCCACCAATCTATCCTCTAGGAACGGTCTAGAGTCCTCCGTTGGTTGTTGGAATCTTAGTCTCTTTTGACCCCTAGACCGTCTTAGGGGTGGTGGCTGAGTTCGTGGTGGTGCCATTGATGGCACGGTGACTGCGAATTCCTGAGGTTGGGGAGGTGCAACAGGAACTCTGGATGGGTACGATGTTGTTACATCCATCGATTCCATGAAAAGGTTTAGAAATATCCCCCCGCTCTCGGTTCTCAGTGGAGGTTCTCGGGTCCCATAGCTACACCTAATGCAGTGCACGCAAACACACACATATTTATTACATTTTCATTCTGTTTAGTAATAAATAAAAGTTTCTTATATTACTCACCTTCATCACCCCACCGCAATTGCAGAATTTTTCCTTCTGTTTCCTTACATTCGGGAAGTATGGGAGATGTACCTCCACGACACCCCTTCCCTCCTTGCATACCACTTCATTAAAGTACATGTTTTGCATGACTTGTATGGTGTTAACCATTTCCTTGAAGGTGAAATTTAACTCGGACGCTTGGCCACGAGTAAATTAAAATGGCTTTCGTCTACGTACTACCGTTGCTAGTCATTTTGCGCTTAACATTTTATTACACAAAGTTCCGTATTTAAATACAAAATAAATGTGATAAAAATTATCAAGGTTTAAATTAAATAAGAATTTACGAAGGATCTTAAGTTTTGATAAGTGTATTCAAAGTTCTCCAACTTTCGCTGTCTTTAAAGTATTATTTTTGTCATATTTATCACAAAATTAAAAGGTGTTAATTGAAAGAATGAAGTTTTCCGAGCGAACGATGAGCGTTGAATTTTTGTTTTATTATTTTTCTTAATTCCCATCTTCTATAGTAACACGCTAACAACATTCGAAATTCTGGGGTACCTTATTCGGGCCCTATTATGGGGACCGATATCCATGGAGTTAATGGTAGCCACTACCTTCTACAAATATAAAAAGAATAAATAAATCAAAAAACAATTATTGAAAAGTGGGCTTTGTGACTTTAAACAATCCTAACTCGAAATTGAAAAAAAAGAACAGTCACACCTCCCCATATAAAATTAAATTGGCTAAAATAATTTGGTCAATAAAATCCGCTTGAAATGAATATATTGGTTGGCACATACTAGCTCCCTTTTATTACTAGTAATTTTGTGGAGTCATGTGAGAGATAAGCAATATAATTTAATAATTAATGACCAATTTAAGTATTACCGTTCCAAATGTCTTGAAACATTTTTGTTGCAAGATATTTTACGACGAAATTAATTGCGTCTGTGATTCGTTCATGGGACTAGTGGAAGTTCCTAAAGCAGACGCACAAACGTTATTTAAAAAATTACTGGAACTTTAGAGCGTTAGGGCTTCCACTAGAAAACTTGATCGGATTTGCTGCAGATAATGCAAGTAGTGATGACCACCTAGATATGCAGCTATCGAAGATGGCCGCCACCCTCAAGTTGGCGGCTATGACATCATCCATCTAAACTTCCACCAATATAAAAGACGCCACCTACATTTGGCTTACTAATATAGTCACTATAAAGGGAATTTACCTAGTTAATAAAACCGAACTGGACCAGGCGACGTATTATTTTCAACCTTGACGTCCATGACGTCATCTTGTTAACTCAAACCAAAACTCTAACCAAAATTGTCCTCGAGCACCATCCTTAACTATACTATTAATGGGCGTCACCGTTTTAATGAACCCGAACCAGCCCGAACAAGCCCGGACTCGTCAGGGTGTTATCCCACAAGATCTCCGTTTAAATTTCCCGTCATTTCTTTACACAGCTCTGCCCCATTGGACCGAATCGCATTCGGCCGAAACCAGTCCCAATCAACCGAAAAACCCGCACTTTTGGCGGATTCGGTCCAATGGGACAGTCCCATTGGAGCGAAAACCCGCCCTTCTCCGGGTTTCGGATTCGGTCCATTGGGACAAGAATGCATGCGCATATACACCCAATGGAACTAAAATGAATTTAATTCCCGAGAGCGCAAAAATTGTATAGCAAGCAAACAATTTCTTTGACGTATAATAAATACAATAATTGTCAAAGAAATTGAGCACCATACGCGAACACTCTGTAAAATATTAAGCACCTATTTTAGTTAAGAAGAACCAAATACTTTCAGATCCCCGAAAATTTACTTTTTAAAGGGAATTGTAGATTTGTTTTATTATTTTAAGTCATATTTATCACATTACATGGTTTGGCTGCAGTTTTAGAGTATTATCTAGACATTTTCAAATATTGGTTTTTTAGATATGAAAACAATAACCCTTAAAAAACCTATTCGTTCCCAAAGATGTTTATATAATATATAACTGCCGAAATACCTAGCTTAACCAAACCAGACCTAACCTAACATAACAGTATTGTTTTGGAAAAGGCATATTATTTCAGAAGTCAATGAAGCTAAACATAAATATTTTGGAAAAGGCGTAGCATAGTTAAATTTATAAAATATTATTAACCAAACCAAACCAAACCTAACCTAACCTAACAAAACATAACAGTAATGTTTTGGAAAAGGCATATTATTTGAGAAGTCAATGAAGCTAAACATGAATATTTTGGAAAAGACGTACCATAGTTAAATGATTTATAAAATATTACTAACCTAACCTAACCTAACCGAACCTATAACCCCATCAATAAACCAATTACAACCAAACCTACACAGAAAAAAAAATGTTTAGAAACTAAACACTTGCCTAAACACAACAATGCAACAGATATTTTATCATGTTTAAAAACACTCATGTTTAAGTAAGAATGGTGTTTAGGTTTGCAACACCTTATGTTTAGGTTCAAAATGTGTTGATCGCTTGTCATATCTAGTATTTAAACATGTTTAAGGTGGTATATGTCATGTTAGTATACTATAATGCTTAGTAACAAGTCATGTTTACACGATTGTATGTATAGTTGTATAACATGTTTTCAGGATTATATGTTTAGGTTTTAAACATGACTAAAGGTTTATAAGCTTAGCTTCCTATCATGTTTAAGGGTTTATAAGCTTAGTTTTAAAGATATTTGCAGGTTTATCTTGAAATATTTTGAATGGTGTTACGACGTACGTAGGTTGAAATAATTCCTGCGAAATAAGATACATTGTTTTCAGAAAAATGCGTGCCGCTTCTCGTGGGAAAACAAGATTTCCATTGAACTTCAACTTAGCTATATTTAAACACTTCAGTAGCATTGCGCCAAATCTCATTCGACCGAAAAACCCTCACTTTGGCGGATTTACGATGCTGACCAATGAGACAATCCCATTGCACCGAAAAACCAGCACTTCAGGTTTTTCCCGATGGAATTTAAATTAAATTAACATAAAGCAATTTACGGCTTACGTAAAATGAACACTAAATCCAAACATTTTTAAATTATTATTTCAGAACTAAGGATTATAAGAGCAAAATAGTAATAAATCAGCAATACATGACATAATAAAATCAATTGCTAATATTGATTTATTTTTTATGTTATATTCATTATGAAAATACTTTAAGCCAGCCGTTTTACTGTACTTGAAGTTGAAGTGTATAACTGCCCCAAAGAGGAAGTGACGTCCTTCTAACCAAACCAAACCAAACCTAACCGAACAGTAATTTTTTGGTAAAGGCATATTGTTTGAGAAGTCATTGAAGATAAACATCAGTATTTTGGAAAAGGCGTAACAAAGTTAAATGATTTATAAAATATAACTAACCTAACCTGGTTTTGAACAAAAACGTTTTATTGGACGAAAGTGTGTTTGTTTAATGCTTAACCCAAGTCCAATTTTCACTTTTTGTGTATAGTGTTGAAAACTTAGCGAGGTTGTTTTTTATTATCATCTTGTTGCATAGTCGTCAAATAGTGGCACTTCCAAGGCAGTACGAATGTATTGAAAACGCTAGCACTTTTGAGGTCGCTTAATTCGACAAATAGCGTCGTTTGAATTGTAAATACCAAACCCGCGGTTGGGCTAAATTCATTAGAAACTTTGGTGGGATTCAGTCTAATGGAATTCTGCGCAATGGGAATATACCTATTTAAACAAATCTAGCCGACCTGTTGGAAATGTTGTTCTATTATTAAAGCCAAGAAAGATCATTTATTCTTCATGTCGAACCATCACTTTAAACGTATATTTTGCTCAAAATTTGAGTAAAGGAAGTCCTTTTCTCAATATAAAATGGAAGTCATTGTGGCTTACATTATTAATATAGCCATTATTCACCTTGTGGTAAAATATACCTCCACTTTTTAATTGTTTTTCTAAAGTATTATAATTCTTCATAAAATAAAGATTTAAAAAATTTAAACCATATACCAACGTACTTAAAACATGTTACATTAAATAACACCTAGCAAGCGTTTATGTTTAGCTTAGTGTTAAGATTATTCTGTGTTTATCTCTTAAACGTGATAAAATAAGAAGTGTTTCTGTTTGAAACACATTTTAAGGATCCTTAGAGAAACAGAGATGTAATTAGACATCAACATTGAAGCAATAAACATTACCTCACACCAATGTTTAACTTCAAAACATGTTTAGATGTTGCAAACTTAATCACTTTTTTTCTGTGTAACCTAAACTGACTTTAAAATTGTTATAAAATATTCCACGTCAATTGAAACCCGCCGTTGGGCTAGATCTTGAAATTCTAGCCAAACATTTTCTGTCGAATGCGATTCTGTCCAATGAGATTCGGTTGAATGGGAACCCCCCGTTTACACCGTTAAGATCTTGTTATTGGCAATCTTCTTTGAGATACCCTGTTCTTTCTGTAGCCCTAAAGTTAAAGAAAAGAACACCTAGATTTTAATACATCAGATATTTACTGTTTATAAGATGTACATATATGCGTAATAAATTAATACAAAATATATTACAAAATAATCGACGAGGAGTAGGGATAAACATATGTCTCTCAAAGAGTTCATTGTTCACGTCGTCCCCGTATCGTTATTTGACTCGGAAGCGCGATCAGTAGAGGAACGTTTGGGTCTGGTTTCTAATGGTTTTCGACTTCGCCGCTCAATTTCGTTAAACGTTAGCAAAACGTTGACTATTAACCCATAAAGAAAAAAGAAAATGAGGCACAACGTATTGGTCCGGTTACGATAGTAAATGATATCTAAATAGCTAGGAAATGATAATATAAATAAATATAAGTCCAGGCCGGCTGACTGCGGGGTGGCGCGACGGGGGATAAACGCTGCCGGATGAATTTTAATAAAAAAACAAACAGGGTAAACGAGGAGCGTTAGTGAAAAACATCTTTCTAAAGATATTAAAAAGTGGTTTTTGAATGGTGTTTAGTAAAATAAAGTGGTTAAGCAACTGATGACTTTCTTTTCTTTTTAGTTTATATACTAAATTATTGAGGTCAAATTTAATATTAGAAGAGTTGTCTGGGCAATGCTCTTAAGATTCTTAAAGAAGCTACTTTCAATAAATAGCAAAAGTTAATCTATATCTATATAAATCGAAGTCCTGACTGACTGACTGACAGACTGACTGATAATCAACGCCCAGCCCAAACCGCTTGCCCTAGAAGGCTGAAAATTTGCAGGAACGTTACTCATAAGTAGTAGGCGCGTACTAAGAAAGATTTTTCCAATCCGCCGCCATCTTAAAAAATGGCGCCCAGAAATGTAAAAAATATTCTCTTTGCAATAAAGTACGCGCGTTTCAGGCGATTTGGCAAATATTTAATACACTGGTTTACTTTAACCTTAAGACGGGCTAAATAGTCTTTCGGGTTCGATTTGTCGCCATCTTTTAAAATGGCGCCCAGAAATGTAAGAAAATATTCTCCTTGCAATAAAGTCCGCGCGTTTCAACCGATTTCACAAATATTTAGTACAATGGTTTGCTTTAACCTTGAGACGGGCTGAATGGTCTTTCGGGTTAGATTTTTCGCCATCTTTTAAAATGGCGCCCAGAAATGTAAGAAAATATTCTCTATGCAATAAAGTCCGCGCGTTTCAACCGATTTCACAAATATTTAGTACAATGGTTTCATTTAACCTATAGACGGGCTGAAAGGTCTTTTGGGTTCGATTTGTTGCCATCTTTTTAAATGGCGGCCAAAAACTTAAAAACCCTTCTTTATGGAATAATGTCCGCGTGAAAAGTAATAAAAAATATCCCGACGGGCTGACGGACTGTGCCGAGTGCCTTCGCTCCTAGGGTGCTACATAAATATTAGTCATCAGTAAAATCTACACATTCTTTATATCATTTTAGATGGAAGTTCTAAATACACGCGAGCGACGCCGCGGGTAACGGCTAGTTACGTATATATTTATAAAATTAGAAATCTCTATCTAGCCTGAGATCCAAGTTCTTTTTCGTATGCAAAACTTGTTTAGGCGTGTTTTAAATAATTCAAATGAGATCGTCTTATATAAAAAACTTATCAGTGAAGGTGAAAAAAGGAGTTACTTTGGGAGTAAGAGAAATTGGTTTTTAACATGATTCAAATCTAAATAAATGTATATTAATATTAAGGTAGATCGGTATTTTTTATATTCTACAGGGCCGGTAGGCTCTTGTAGCTAAGACTTGATACCGTTTTGTAACGTTAAAGTAATATTCACCCGCTTTTGCTAATTACCTATGGAGATTAACATGGGTTTTTCGTGATTTTTCCCCACCGATAACTTAAAAACTACAGCGAAGATACTTTTCGGAATTATCTTAAATTAACAACTAAGTATTCAGGGTGTGCTATCGGCCAGCTTTTTCAAAACCATTAAGTCTAAGTATATTAATTTTACTTAATTACAGAAGTACGGCTCTTGAGGCAAACGTCAGGTTAACCTGTTAGCGCGCTGATACCCATTTCTTCAATTTTCAAGCAGAACGAGCTAGCTGCCTGATAACAAGTTAAGTTGACATTTTCAGTTACCTTCATTCTGTGGAGCCTAAATATCTTAAGATACAGGCTCCATGGTTGAACTGGTTTTTGAGCAGTCGACGCTTGTTTAGTATTTTAGCGCCTTAAAATGTTTATTTAATTTTATAAATTTACTGTAACACTTTTGCTAAGAAACACTTTGCTATCAGGTCGAAATTTTCTTGAATAAAGCAATCCAGGTATAAAAATAAAGGTAATTGATTTCATTATATTATAAGATATTGGTTTTGAATGTTCTTTAAGACCAAGGCTTAGGTTTCTTATGTATTGTGTATATATTCTTGATTCTCGGGAGAACCAGTGTCGTCTAGTTTGGCTTACGCTCTCATGGTTATAAGCTGAAGGTTATGTTGCAACGTTTTTGGTTTACAGACTTGGATAATTTTAATAATAGTGATGCTTCTAGATCTTTACTCTTTAGGATAGTAACAGTATGTTGTAGAAAAAGAGCTGCTACTTGAAGGACTTAGCTTTATTTTATTTTAAAAGTATTATTAAAATTTCAGAAGCTCCGCAGCCGTTACAATAACTCTTTCTAGAACAGTTAATTCAACATTCCTTTGAGGTATACAGGGTTTTATTATTTGTTAATGTCACTAAAATACTACTAATTGTGAAGGTGTGCGGTATAATTCCTGAAACTCAACCAATGTAGAGGACCGCATTCCTCAAAACAGTTTTTTTCCTGTGGAAATTGTCCGTATATGATATAACGTTTTAGAAATTATTTGTTACCAAGAGTAGATTGTTAAATTCAGAAATCAAAGTAGCAGTAGTGGTGCTGGTTAATCCAGGAGAACATAGTCTTTACGTAATTTAATTAGTCAAATAAATTCCATGTGGAGATTTCTTCAACTTAACCACGTGGGAAACAGAGGGTTCGTATTTCCACAGTCCTCATTGCCGTTCGTTTATTTGCCAGGATTGCTATGAATTGTTTAGGTATTCGATTTAATTACTGGTATTTAAGGCAAACTATGGAATCACATTATTCATTAACATATTTTATTGTTAACCTTCACGTTACCGCAAATTTAGCGTCAAATTAAACAAAAAATATACATTTTTTTGGATAAAAAGTGAAATATCTTTTAAATTAACTATTTAATTAACCATCTAAACCGTTGGTAAAGCCCCATGCTTTCTATTCAACACTTAAGTTAATTTTTAATTATATTTAAAGTACATGATTAGGAGCGAAATTCAAGAGTGTACTGTAAATATGAATCAGAAACTCCACCAAAAATTGCAAGTAAAACGTTAATTATATATTGAACCTCATTTTATAACCTAAATGAACACTGCCGAAACACAATCCTATGAACACTGAAGAAACACATGCTTCAGTTAATTAAATAAAATTAATGTCAAATTAAACAAAACATTTGCATTTTTGGGATAAAATCTCAAAAACATTTTAAATAAACTATTTAATTAAGATTAAAACTACCAAAGCCTTTGGTAAAGCCCAATGTTTTCTATTACACACTTCATTTAATTTAAATTATCTTTAAAGTACATTAATTGGCATGAAATTGAAACGTTTAGGGTAAAATGTGCGGTAATAATATTAAACTGCTGACTGAACTAAACGTTGCAATAGAGAGCTTTCAGATGGGATAGTAGTACGTCAACATCAAGTTGTTCGTACAGCCTCAAGTGTTTACAAATTCACTTTGAAATTTATTTAAATCATCATTAATAATACATCAAAAGCGCATACATCAAAAATGGCTACATATTAGCACCTTTTCTTCATTATTTTCGCTTACAATTCAACCTATTTGTAACCCTGAAATAAATGAAAGTCAACGAGCTAACTAGACCATCATTCGCTCCGCTCATCAGGAAGCCTCTAGTTTTTTTAGATTATTTTACAACCTTTTTTCTTTCACTATGATAGGGGATTATGACAGGGTAGTAGGAGTTTTGTAAAATCTAGGAAACCTTTACCTTTGGTGATAGGTTTTACTTAGCTTTGTATACTTATTGCTTACTATATCTACAAGCAGAGGAGCGGCCATGCGCCCTCGCTTCTGTTGGTCTTGATGATATGGTTTTGTTGAAAATTGTTGTGAAATGATGATTTCCCTTTTACGAAAATACTGACACCAAATATCCTTAAGTTCAATTGCAATTCAGTAAATGAAATCTTAAATTACACTATAATCCATTATCCAGCAGAATTCTAAGTTATATATCCAGCATAAATCTAAGTTATATTTGTTTGTTCTGCCAAAGATATGCTTATCACTTTTCCCGTGAGAAGTCGCTTGAAACCCGACAAAGTTGTTATACCGCCACTTTTAAAACTATTATGTGTTTTCTTCTAAAATTCCAGAAAATCAATAAAAAATATATCGATTTCCTATTTTTTACTTAATATATGTGGCTTTAAACAGCAAACTCAACTTTTATTACCGAATAAACAATATCTGCAGCATCTAACGGTTTCTCGCGGTTTTTTTAACAACGTTCAGCTAGACCTACCAAAAGAGTGGTTAGAAGCCAGGTTAGCCGTACCATAAAGATGGTTGCTGAACGCAGTCATTTCTTATTTGGACACGAACAATCAAGTAAGTGGTTTTAATGCGGAGCTTTCAATTTTATTTCCTTACTATTTTAGTTTCAAATTATATAATTTTATGCAGAGAATATCTTATTTTACACTCTCTACGCGATACATAGTTTATATATCTACTTTCAAATCTTTTAAAACGTTTCCTTGACCTTATAGTTATATATTAAGCCTTGGCTAATATGCGCTGCTTATTTTGACCGCGCGATTGCAGCATGAAGTGTAAAAACGTTGTGTAACAAACCAAAGATTATATTTTCATAAACTGTGGTTAGTGTTTCACATGAAAAAATTTCAATATAATTTAGCGCTAACTTCAGATTATGATACAAATGCTTTGGCTTATTATACTTCGTTTCTAATCCTCGTATTATACAAAAACCTGGTATAATGGTTCATAAACTGTTGTTGTGCTTCACACTAAAATTATAACATGTAATTTGGCGCAAAAACCTTCTTTCCACGCAAGAGTTGCCACGAAATCTCATTTCAAAACTCTTTATTTATTTCCAAATTTAGTTTCAAATGGATAGATACTTCACCGTGAGTGGGGCACACTGCACCGTTAATGTTAACTTCAATAGTGATACGGGGCGTGGGCGAGGAAGGGGGCGTGGGCACGGAAGGGGTCAGTCGGGTGCGGGGCGCGCATAAAATAGTGGCTGTAGCGGCGGCATCGGCAGAAGACGTCGATGCAATCACTGCCAGCGCTACGGCCACTTAGCCCGTGATTGCCGGGGTCGACAAGGTATAGTACTTCAAACGATATAAATTTTAAATCCTATAAGTATTCTAAAATTTTATCATTAATAAATCAGGCCCACGAAGCCAACCAGTGCGGCTGCAAGTCGCGGCGGAGGGGGCGGCGAAGGGGCCGCAGTTGCCCTTGCCATCGGAGTTAGGGGGCGGCGAAGGGGCCGCAGTTGCCCTTGCCATCGGAGTTTGGGGGGCGGTGGGGACCCAGATACCCCCGCCGATGCAGCAGGGGGCGGAGGAGCCCCCGGAGGGGATGGAGTTGGGGGCGCGGCGGGGTCGGAGGTGACACCTGTCCGTGTGGAAAAAATAATACGAGAATTGGAAGTGGAAATGGATTCGTAAGTTGCTTCGCAGGTTCTACCAGAGGGATTCTATCAAACTTTTATGACTAGTATTAGCTGAGGGCATTTATATTTTTTAAATTAACCTAAATAAATAATTCTGAGAGAGCGGTAGCTCTCTTAGATAAGACTTCATACTGCTTTTAATGTATAAGGAGGGTTTTTTGTTTGGATGTAGTTTTTTTTGTATTGTATTAATTCATTCGAAAAAATTCCACAGAACTACAATTCGGGCCCTTAATATGTGGTTAAAATTTCAAAGAGATTCATAAATTAGTTTATTTTATGAAAAATAAAGTTGCTAAGGGTGGTTTTCATTTCCATAAAATTAATCACACCTTTTGATGAAAAACAGGAATTTTTCCCATAGAAATAACATGGGAAATTTTTCGAAAAAAACAAATCGGTTATTCGTGATTTAGGAAAACTATACGTTGGTTAGTTTTGGGAACGGTCTTAAATTAAACTTTAAACCTTTTTCTAGGACCATTTTTAAGGTTTTTGAGAAAAATTAATTTTAAGTATGTTTAATTTTAAATTTCAAAAACTACCCCAATCTGCGATATTTTGGCATGGATACACTGTTTTATTAGCAAATATCAGCGCAACCAATATTGGCCTTTTTTTACGTATAGTTGCCTCATAATAATCCGATTGTTTATTCTTAATGCCTTTTGGTTGAAATGGCCTATCGATAGTCAGATAAGACTGCTTTAATAGCTCTTTTCCCCTTTTTCACCCCGTTTGTGGCCGCCATTTTTTTTAAGGGGAAAAAATTTGAGAGTGGGTCCTTTTTCGTTGTCATTTTCATATATTTTGAGGATTTGCTCATGGATGGATTTTAAATATAATATAAAGTAGGTTTCAAGCTTTAATATAAGCCCAATTTCATAATTTTCCACCTTTTTATTGTCCCACAATCTATTTCTAAACTTGGCACTTTTTTTAAGGCGGTGAAATTGCGCTAAGCCTTGGCTTACCACTAATTTTGCCTCGTCTAGAGGATTTAAAAAAATGTTTACCTCTCGTTGCCCGTTACTTCGCCTTCTCGTATCGTCGAATTTTTAAAGTTTAGACTTTGAAAGTAGTGCTTAGTTTTCTTAAATATTACTTAATTGTATAAAGTTTTAATATTATAATTGCGTAAAACGAATTCAATGTTTTTTGTTGATGGAACGCGCCTTACATTTGAATTTCGTTCCCTCGAAACTACCCCCTTTAAGTTACTGGCCGGACTCCGCTGGAGGCTTTTTCTTTACCGCCGCGGTCGCTCCTTCAGCCCCAAAAACAGCTGTAGTGAGAATTGTTATTTACTAAAATGTATACGCTCAGTGTGTTGTTGTGTTTGCATTTTAATGCTTCTAATCGTAGTGCGTGTCGAGGTTTACGAATCCAACGTGTGTTGCGAAATGAAAATCAAGGGTGGATACTATATGATCTATGCTTTAAAAGGAATTTGACGGCGACATGCAGCCAAGCAAAACGGTATTAGGCCTTGCCAAAACTTGACTGAGCTAGTGCACCTTGTCAAATTATCACATATAATAAATTCACCCTCGGATATTCTGTGAGGAGGAGATGGTTTTAAAGTTACTAACACTCGATTTTGGAGGTAGATATTGTCTTGTGACACTTGAAGTAACGATTTAATCTTATAAACAAACTAACATCATGAGCCCATATAGTAAATTAACCGATGTTGATATTAAAGCTTAATTGAAATACTGATACCAATTTTTTTAACTCAATGAATCTTTAATATCAACATCAACAATTATCTTCTAAAAGAGATAACTACTTATATTCCATTCAAATTTCGGATCTTTCCTATTTACGAGGCCGCCTTCGATGGTGGGATTTTTTTTAGTAGGATAGTAGTAAAAATAGTAGTATTTTTCCTAGATCAAAAAGCTAGACCGATGACGGAGAAAAAGCTATGAACAGCTCTACTTGAATACTCATTAGGCATATTTCAGAAGCAACGTTTTCGTATGATTTTACTGTTTTAACAGTTTTTGATTATTTAACCTAATGTTCTCAGCGAAATTTCCCAAAAGAAATCCATTTTGTACTATTAATGCGCTCAAAATAACGAAACATATGTCACCAAAGTGAACTTCCCCACATCTTGGCCTCTCAACTAGGTGTCTATAGTCGCCCTATTGTGAGGCCACTCCTAATCTCGTCTGCCTCTACACGGAAATCAGTAAACCCCATCTCTACTGGCCTCTCAAGTAGGCCACTACTGACGCCTAGTTGAGCGGCCAGTGTAATAGTCCATGGTTCCACTTCGCTTGTTTATTCTCTACTGGCCTCTCAAGTAGGCCACTACTGACGCCTAGTTGAGAGGCCAGTGTAATAGTCCATGGTTCCATTTAGCTTGTTTATTCTCTACTGGCCTCTCAAGTAGGCCACTACTGACGCCTAGTTAAGCGGCCAGTTCTTGTTTATTCTCTACTGGCCTCTCAAGTAGGCCACTACTGACGCCTAGTTGAGCGGCCAGTGTAATAGTCCATGATTCCATTTTGCTTGTTTATTCTCTACTGGCCTCTCAAGTAGGCCACTACTGACGCCTAGTTGAGAGGCCAGTGTAATAGTTCATGGTTCCATTTATATTGCTTATTCTCTACTGGCCTCTCAAGTAGGCCACTACTGACGCCTAGTTGAGAGGCCAGTGTAATAGTCCATGGTTCCATTTAGCTTGTTTATTCTCTACTGGCCTCTCAAGTAGGCCACTACTGACGCCTAGTTGAGAGGCCAGTGTAATAGTCCATGGTTCCATTTAGCTTGTTTATTCTCTACTGGCCTCTCAAGTAGGCCACTACTGACGCCTAGTTGAGAGGCCAGTGTAATAGTCCATGGTTCCATTTAGCTTGTTTATTCTCTACTGGCCTCTCAAGTAGGCCACTACTGACGCCTAGTTGAGCGGCCAGTGTAATAGTCCATGATTCCATTTTGCTTGTTTATTCTCTACTGGCCTCTCAAGTAGGCCACTACTGACGCCTAGTTGAGAGGCCAGTGTAATAGTTCATGGTTCCATTTATCTTGCTTATTCTCTACTGGCCTCTCAAGTAGGCCACTACTGACGCCTAGTTGAGAGGCCAGTGTAATAGTCCATGGTTCCATTTAGCTTGTTTATTCTCTACTGGCCTCTCAAGTAGGCCACTACTGACGCCTAGTTGAGAGGCCAGTGTAATAGTCCATGGTTCATTTAGCTTGTTTATTCTCTACTGGCCTCTCAAGTAGGCCACTACTGACGCCTAGTTGAGAGGCCAGTGTAATAGTCCATGGTTCCATTTAGCTTGTTTATTCTCTACTGGCCTCTCAAGTAGGCCACTACTGACGCCTAGTTGAGAGGCCAGTGTAATAGTCCATGGTTCCATTTAGCTTGTTTATTCTCTACTGGCCTCTCAAGTAGGCCACTACTGACGCCTAGTTGAGAGGCCAGTGTAATAGTCCATGGTTCATTTAGCTTGTTTATTCTCTACTGGCCTCTCAAGTAGGCCACTACTGACGCCTAGTTGAGAGGCCAGTGTAATAGTCCATGATTCCATTTTGCTTGTTTATTCTCTACTGGCCTCTCAAGTAGGCCACTGACGCCAAGATGAGCGGCCCGACACCTAACCCAACCTAACCTAACCCAACATAACCTAACCCAACATAACATAACCTAACCTAACCTAACCTAACCTAACCTAACCTAACCTAACCTAACCTAACCTAACCTAACCTAACCTAACCTAACCTAACCTAACCTAACCTAACCTAACCTAACCTAACCTAACCTAACCTAACCTAACCTAACCTAACCTAACCCAACCCAACCTAACCCAACCCAACCCAACCCAACCCAACCTAACCCAACCTAACCCAACCTAACCCAACCCAACCTAACCCAACCCAACCTAACCTAACCCAACATAACCTAACCCAACATAACCTAACCCAACATAACCTAACCTAACCTAACCTAACCTAACCTATACTTATCTAGTTTGAACGTTAGGACATATCTGTACTGGCCTCGCAATTAGGCCACTTAGGACACCTAGTTTAAAGGCCAATGTGATGCTTCCATTTCGTTTTTAATATTTATTCACGAGCGGCAAAGTAGCCGACGATAAAAACATAGATAAGAGACCCATGTATTGTCCCTAGTTTAATTTTGCGTGTTTATTCTCTACTGGCCTCTCAAGTAGGCCACTACAAACGCTTAGTTCAGAGGCGCGTGTAATTGTGCACGGTTCCGTTTTGCATGTTTATTTTCTAATGGCCTCTCAAGTAGGCCACTACCAACGCCTACTTGAGAGGCCCGACATGGAATTTCACCCGCCTCGCCTAAACCTAACCTAACCTAACCTGGTCTAATCTCGTTTGAATGTAAGGGCATATCTGTACTGGCCTCGCAATTAGGTCTCTTAGGACCCCTAGTTAAAAGGCCAATGTATTATTCCAACATTTCGTTTTGCATGTTCATTCTGTATTGGCCTCGCAATTAGAACACTTAAAACGCCTTGTTAAAAGGCCAGAGCATTACCCCATTTCATTTTTCCTGTTTATTCACGAAAGGCTAAGTATGCGCCTCTTTACACGGAAAAAGACAGTAATATAGCAATGTTTTGGAAAAGGCGGCAATTTATGGTTAGTGAGAAATAATTTGGAAAAGGCGGCAATTTATGGTTAGTCAGCAATATTTGGAAAAGGCGGAAATTTATGGTTAGTCAGCAATATTTTGGAAAAGGCGGCAATTTATGGTTAGTCGGCACAATGTAGCAATTCATACTATTTTCTCCATCATAGGTTCCGCTTTTCCTCGTAGGGGGAATACTACTATTTTTACTACCATCCTACTAAAAATTTTACCACTATGGAAAACGGCCTCTAAAATAGGAATGACCCCAAATTTCTCGCAACATTTCAAATTAACGAATAGAAATGTGCAAATGAAGTTCAAACTGATTAATTGGGCAAATTGCTATATTGTTCACCGTTACCGATCACACATAGATTTGCGTCCTTCAGTAGTGTTTATTATGCTTGTGAAATGGTAAGCGAAATCTGCGATTAAAGTTTAAAATAGACATGAGCAAAAAGGGCTTTATAAATATCAACTCGGTGACTAAAATTAAATTTAAAATAAATCATTTGCATAATGCACATTTTAGATTTTTAATTACAGTACTAACGCTTCCCACGAAAAGAATGTATAATTGTCAGCCTTTACCAACAGTATCATTAGGTGTTTATGAAATTAAAAATAAATAAATTTTTTTAATTTAATTATTGATGGTTGTTAAAGAGGTTTGGACTACCTTAATCTGGTCTCTGATGGAGAAAGCTCTGCGTTAGTGTAAACAATAGTTTTTAAACTGAATCATGGGATGGTTTAGTTATTATTTAGTGACAATTATTAGGTAACAGTTAAATTTGAAAATTTTTTGCTGTCCATAACTCCGTTTTAAAAATTATAATTTCTAATTTTGTAAAATAATTATCTCTTTACGATAAATACAGTTTATTTCCCTAACTTTCAACTTAGGCCCTCGACTATGGGAGCATCTAGTTGTGCTACCCCCAGATATTTTCTTATATCACTCTAAGAAAAATTTAATTATGTTAGGAACGAAATGATTAACGCAAGTTGATGAAGAAATTCATTATTATTTAATAGATATTTTTCATAACAGTAATTACATTAATCACCCATTTATGTTAGTATAAATGATTTGTGTTAATATACAACATGTGATTTAGTGGAATATTTATAAAAATTGATGAAGCCAGAGCTAAAGAATTAAAATTGAATAGGCATAAAACAGCGATTAGAGCTCGACTTTATCTCTCCATTGTCAACGTCACTTTATCTTAATCCATAATTGAAAATTATCCACAGATCTTGCGTGTTAAATCGTATTATATCCACAACTTTATTTATAAATAATTGGTTATCCACTGATTTGTGGATAATGGATAGAAAATGTCGAGCTCTAATTGCGATATAGCTAAAATCAATCCCACTGGCTATTTATAATACAATATAACCTTTGCCCTAGGTTAACTGTTTTGAAAAAGTACTGATATGATTTACTGTGTTAAAAAAATAATTATAACATCAGGATTGTTTGGCTCTACAGCTTTGAAAATTATTAAAAACACGTTTTATTTTGGAAGTATTTTTATTTGTGGAATTTAAAACATAAAATACTAATACAGTTTTTTTAATTAAATAATTATTAATAAATTTGAATAATTGTTAATAATTTTAAATAATTGGTATTTTGTAAATTTTAAACAATTGGTATTTTGTAAATTTTAAATAATTGGTATTTTGTAAATTTTAAATAATTGGTATTTTGTAAATTTTAAATAATTGGTATTTTGTAATTTTAAATAATTGGTATTTTGTAAATTTAAAATAATTTTTAATTAGTAAAATCATGTAAAATCAAGTAATGTTAGAGAAATAATTCTAGGAGAGCGGTCGCTCTCTTAGATAAGACTTGATACTGCCTCTAATGCTAAAGGAGGGTTCTTTGATTGGCCGTAACTTTTTTCGTATTGTGTTTGCTGCTTTGAAATTTTGCCAGTGAACTAAAATTTGGGCCCTAATTATGTGGTTAAAATTTCAAAGAGATCCAACTAATAGTTAATTCTATAATGAAAAAGTTGTTAGGGTGGTTTTAGAATCCATAAAATTAATCAGACATTTGGTGAAAAATACTATATTGTTCCATAGAGATAACATGGGATTTTTTTGAAAAATTACCTTAATTGGGATCGTGTATAAAGAAAACTAATCATTCGTTACGTTTGGGAACCATCTTAAATGAAAGATAACAGTCCATAGATGTGCCTTTTCTTAGTTTCATTAAGATCAATTAAGTTTAAGTATTGATTTTTATCATTATTAACACATACTCTGACTTACGTTGTTTTGGGTATAGGAATTACGGCGTTTTACCACTGTTAGAGACACGCATTTTAGCCCTAATTTTTATATTGGACTTACGGCGTTTTTGTCGTGATTCACGCCGTAGAGGGATATTAAGCAAGAGAAACATGGCGTTTGAGCTCTTGTAGGTGC
>JAEQBA010000123.1:196720-225067 GCA_019434445.1 Phalangium opilio | reverse complement strand
CCGTGGCAACCCTGTCCCAATCAATAAAATGATATAAGAATGGAAACTGAATATTTTTTCTTGCTGGTCAGTTTGTTGAACCACTCTCTCAGCCTTTCAGGGAATTTATTTTAATAGTCATTTGCCTGGACTAATGCTTTAATTATAGCCCTGACTCTTTGGACATTGTCCTTGTATTGTATTCTTCAGTTTTAAAAAAACCAAGAACTAAATGGGTTCATGGTTTATCCAAAGCTCGGTATTCTGCTTGCAGAAAAGGTTCGAACTTTTTGTTATGACTGTGTTTTATTACAATAATTTATCTAGCTGCCCTCCCCACCCCGACTAAATCAGGGAGAAATTGGGCGACGGCTCTGGAGAAATCCACTTTAATTGCAGTTTAATTATTGTCTAGTATCAAAGGTCCTACAGAGTACAGACCAGTTCAGGGCCCGCAGAGGCCCTTTAAAATATTAAATTTTGGCTAAAGTCAAAAATCCTATTTATTAGTAATTTTGAAATTTACGCGAGATTTTAACCAACCCACAGTTAAACCAGAATTCAGGTCTTAAAACATATCACAAAATGGGGATTTTCCCTTTTATTGAAGCCAGGAAATGGGTCGGTACTGGTAAATATCAACATTTCTTTTAAGAATTTGCAACTAATTTTTTGGGCGGCTCAAATTCATTTTAAAAATGTTCAATTTGTTAATTGAATATCGAGAATCACGATAAAAAGGTCCGAATATTGTAGGAATACGTAGATACGGACCTATAGGCCTATACAACGCAGTAGTCCATGACTTCTGATACAAGCCAACTCTGACTAGTCAACTTAAGCTAATGCCAATTTTAGGTATTGCCTAATACAACACCATCGGGGAATAAGTTTTAGGATGAGTTACAATAATCCCACGATGACAAACTTAACCATTAGATAGATCGAGTTCTATGCTATAAAATTGATGTTAAAATCTTTGGTTTCGATTCGGAATTAGATTTAAAAATAGAGTTGCTAAAAACCAAGTAAAAATCGAAAATATGAATAAGACGTTTAAAGGTTAATTAGAATCAATTTTAACAACCTACCCTACGTTTGGATAATATAAACTTAAAATACATCATTGACCCAAAAAGACTCAAATTTCGCGCCTTTAGTAAAGTTATCAATTTAGTCACAAGAGGGCCGTAGCTACCACTACCTGGTCTTGACGGGAAAGGTCAGCTGTTATCAGTCTGGGAAATAGGGATAATTTAAACTAGTCCTTGGGACCAGGGTGAGAAATAAGGCGGTGGCACTGGACAAATGACCAGTTTAAAAATTGCTTTGACCAGTTTATTTATTAAATGCCTGGGGTCTAGTGGTCACCGTAACCTCTTTTTAAATTCTCCTTCTTTAGGAAAAAATAAATTCCCAGAAGTGGGTTATAGAAATTAATATATATATAAAACAAATAGACAGTACATAAAACCTAGAACCATGTCAGCGCAGCTCTGACAGTATGTAGATATATTAAGTGGTCCACTCCGGAGTGGTCCCAGCCTTTGTACTCCTATAGATTTGCAATTAATAAACTTGTCCCGAGGACCAGTAACCCCCACTTTTTGAATTAAAAACTAGTCCAAGCAATTAATAAACTGGTTTTGGACCAGAGGAAGTGTGCTATTTCCCAGACTGGCTGTTTTTCTGAATAAAATATGACTTCTCAACATATTATTGAACATTTTGACTCTGGTATTGTCAGAAGTAAATTTACTTCTGGTAATGTTTTAAACAATATACTATTTTCACTTATCAAATATGCGTAAACTTTCATTTATATTTCCCTACCAAATGGAGCTGTTATGGCTAGAAAGCCCTAGTTCCTAATTGAAAAAGAAGAAAAAACAAACAGGAATTTAGGCCCCAGGCTTATGTATTGGTATCTTTTTTTCTTCCCCTTTGATTTTCATTGGTGTTCACATCTTGAAGGAGAGAGTAATGGAGTGGAAACCCCCATACCTTAAGCGTTGCCTTTGTACCCCCACCTACGGCACCATAGTCCTCCCATCATCCCCAGCGGTTAGGTAGGGTCGTGCCGGACGAAATTGTAAAGGACGCTCCCTCTATCTCAAAAATAGAAGCTAATTCTCATTCAAATAAAATGGCGCTACGCGGCAGCACTTAGCAATCGCCTACGGAAGGGTAGGGGCGTGCGCGAGGTACACTGGGAGAGATACGGCGCTGCAGGCCGCCCATCATCATTTCCAATCCATCTGACTCCCTTATCCCTGTTCACATTTGTGTCCAGCGTGCAATAATTAGGGTCAGGGTGTTCACATTTGGGGTCCTCTAAGGGGTTTGGGAAATATAATATTGTGTAAAATTTTAAAAAGTTAAAAGCTGAAAATACTGAATTGTGTCTAAAATATCATATTTCATATCCTGAAAGTTTCAGGTGTAAAAAGAGTTCACTATTACCAGTACCAACCCCGTATACTTTGATATAGCATATCAAAGGCGATTTCCATTGGATTTGGACCATCAATCTTGGAAATAAGCCTTTTCCACAACAGGTCTGGTGATTAAAGTGACCCCCTCAGACTTCAAATATTAAATTGGTCCAAAGGACCTGTACCCTATGATCTTAATCTAAAAAGATAATTAAACATCTCAAATTTAATTCTTATCCCAGCTGTTTCCAAGAAATAGGAAGCCTATGCTATTTCCGAGTCTGTCTGACTCTCAGACTGTTCTGGGAAGGTGCAAGATCTTGCTTGTTGGCGAGATTCTTTTGATTGAGCATGCAGGTCTGTGGTGCAAGACTGGAAATCTAGGCTGGTTGGTTTATCACCTCATTTCTAATGGCTCATGGGTTGTGATAGTTCCTAATTTTTAACAAAAAATATTGAAATTCATTAGATTAACAAGGTAAGAAGGAGTATATTTTAAAGGATAATTCTATCTTTAAAATATTGAGTTTTCAATGAACAACTATTAAGTGTTGATTAAATTTTAATATTTAAAATAAATCTGGTTTTGCTAAAATTGATTCAAAATTTACAAAGATACTAAATTTCAGTTAATCTCTGAATCAAGAGAATTATTATAGTACAAGGCGGTCTCCATAAGTCAATTTCTGACTTTATGTACCAACAATAAATAAATAAATAAAATAAATTTGTAATTTGCTGAATAGTTTAATTCTGTTTACTGCGCGATTGTTGCCTTTGACCTGGCTAACACATTTATTCCTGAGTCTGTCAACCATGATATTGAAAATTGAGCTGGACGTCCACCTACTGGGGGAAACGAAACGACTACGCTTGTTCCTCATGAGAACCTACATGGTGACTTGGCTGTGCAAGTAATTGAGTAACCATTCTGAGCCCTCCAAATTTTCCGATGGAAAAAGTTTTATCTTTATTTATTTCTTTCTTGGTATTGACAAAATGTAGTTCATTGATTCTGGTTTAGCCCACATAATAGCAACAGTTTCTTGGCTGTTTTATTAGAGTTAGAACAGTGTTTGAGCTTGCTTTTTGTAGTTTACAATAAATAAAAAAAATTAAATGTATACTATATTTTATCAGCTAATAGTATTAATAAATAAACTGACTAAAACAGCCCTGCTAAGGTCACACTGTAGTTTACAGCCAAGGCTGGATCACCCTTCTTTTAATTCATGTTACTAAGGTGGGGTCGCTTATATATAATAAATATAAAAAACTACCACAATTTCCCTTTTTAAAAAAATCACATTTGATTACTTGGATCATTAATTTCGGTCACGTCAATCTTGATTCCATTTCCTAGCAAGGATCATTTCGTCGATGTTCTTCTTAATCTTAAATTCTTAACAGATTAGTATTTTAATCGCTAGATGGAGTTTGTTACCAGTCATGCACAGTTTTTTCAGGCAAATACACTTTTTCCAGGCAAATACACCTTTTCCAGGCAAATACACCTTTTCCAGGCAAATACACTTTTTCCAGTCAAATACACTTTTTCCAGACAAATACACTTTTTCCAGACAAATACACTTTTTCCAGGCAAATACACCTTTTCCAGGCAAATACACCTTTTCCAGGCAAATACACCTTTTCCAGGCAAATACACCTTTTCCAGGCAAATACACCTTTTCCAGGCAAATACACCTTTTCCAGGCAAATACACCTTTTCCAGGCAAATACACCTTTTCCAGGCAAATACACCTTTCCAGGCAAATACACCTTTTTCAGGAAAATACACCTTTTCCAGGCAAATTCACTTTTTATTTCCAGGCAAATTCACTTTTTATTTCCAGGCAAATACACTTTTTATTTCCAGGCAAATACACTTTTTATTTCCAGGCAAATACACTTTTTCCAGGCAAATACACTTTTTCCAGGCAAATACACTTTTTCCAGGCAAATACACTTTTTCCACGCAAATACACTTTTTCCAGGCAAATACACTTTTTCCATGCAAATACAGTTTTTCCACGCAAATACAGTTTTGGGCGTATTTCCGACTATAATTCTATCTTTTCCTACTATATTTTGGAACAAACGAGCGGTGGAACAAACGTTCTTTGGAACATACGAGCGGTGGAACTAATGAGCGGTGGAACGAACGAGCTTTGGACCAAACGATATCCACTCGTATACATAAGCTCATGAAGTCAGATTTTTGAAATCTTCGGTGAAATTTTTAAATCTTGGTTGAAATTTTGAAATCTTCAAAATTTTTGAGATATTAGTTGAAATCTTTAAATTTTTGGAACTATTGAAATCTTGAAATCAATAGAAATCTGACTTAAAATCTTCGAGAATTTTAGTTGAAATTTGGAAATTTTATAAAATCTTGGGTGAAATTTCTGGAAATTTTATGAAATCTTGGTTGAAATTTCTGGAAATTTTATGAAATCTTGGTTGAAATTTCTGGAACTTTTATCAACTCTCGGTTGAATTTTCTGGAAATTTTATGAACTCTTGGTTGAAATTTCTGGATTTTTTTTAGAAATCTGCTGAAATCATAAAACTTCTATGGAAATTTTGAAATCATGAAATTTTTCCAACTTTGTTTGAAACCTTACGAAATTTTGGTGAAATCTTTCGAAATCATTAGGAATTTTTTGAAATCTGAAATCGAGCGTACAGATTTTTTGGAAGTGATTAGCCCCTCGTAATTTTTGCATGCCAATTTCTACCTAGTTGAAATTATAGCGCATAATTTCTCCAAAAGTTTTTGCGACAAAGGATATCACGTTTTCCGCCAAATTATTGGTTTAGTTTTGCCAAAGAGCCGTTGCTAGGCCCTGCTCTCGTTGCGAAGCGTTCTTCAGTTTTATATCTAAAGCTGGGGTGAAGAGAGAAAACCTATCTGGACCCGCTGACTCGCAGAAATAGGGACGACAATTATCGTGCCGACCAAAAACATGGAAGTAGTTGATCCTAATATCTTGCCTTAGAATTCCAGCGTATTTATTTTGAAGCGAACGAACTTATTTAACATTGCCATGCAACTGTTTCGTTACTTCTTTTAGTTCCGTGGCGACGTGGGCGATAGCCCCTCTCATAGCTTTCCCCATTGGAACTATTCTCGATATTGTCAAGACTTCTGGGTGAAATTTGGCTATCACATAAGGGAGCGCTTTGATCGGTAGTTTCGTGTCACGTGATTGGCGCACTCGCTTTTGTAATTATATCCCATATTCCACGTTTTCTTGAAGCTTTGAATGTACAGATGAATCGCCATCTCCTATAACTGTTCTGTACTCCAGACCGTGTGTTTCAATACTTTTAGCGAAAGCTTCAATAAGGATGTCTGCCTCCATCGCTGGAGATGAACCCTTCCAATTTTTGTATCACTTATGAGATGGAACCGCTCTATCTTCACTTTTTTGTAGCAAATGACGAAGTGTTTTTGTATACTATTCAGTTCTAGTAGTTGTTTGTTTGAGCTCCAATAATACAAGCTACCCAACTCTTCGCGGAGTATCTATGCTCTCAGAATGCAGCAACGTCTTTGATTAGGCGCTGCTCCTGCGCACGGGGGCATCTACAGCGCCCTCCTCCTCCTGCCATTCATCCCTGTGCCCAAAATGGTACCTATGGAACCGCCGTCAAGGCACACAGGATCGGCCAGCGGGCCCGGCAACGCCCCTTAAGCAGGTGACAGAGGCGGGACACCGTCACCGGCGAGCCCAGCCAGGAGGTGGTCGGTGACAGGGCTCGGACTAAGGCAGCAGAAGGCTCGAGGGGCCGGGGGATCGCCCTCCGAGCACAGCAGTGCCATACGGTCCAAAAATGTATCCGCGGCCCCCAGAGGGTTGCCAAGAGCTGGGAGTGAGCCAAAGCAACACCTGGGCGGGGGCGAGGCGGCCGAGCAAAACGTTCGCGGAACGGGGCAGGGAAAGGTCCGAACCAAGGGCAAGCCCAAGGAACCAACCTAACCGGCACACCGAACTCGGGCCCCCTCCGCCACGACAAGGCCTTTTGCTCTGCTCCCAAGGGGTGGGGGGCACCCCAAGGAAGCCGGAGGGGGGAGTATCTATGCCCGTGGCTTCGTTGCGACCATCCACAATTACACTTATAAACGGATTAGCATTTAGCAGTGTCAGAGTCGACATCGACACTCTCAACGGCCAACTGTTTTTCTAATTTGTCAGCTTCTTTCATTTCGTCTCGCATAGCCTTCTCCCACATATGTGGCCAAAACCAATCAACAATTGTGTCATAAGTTTTTAAAAAGAATTACAGAGGCAGGTAGAGCAGCACCCTGGTATAAAAACATTACTATCAAATCGAAACTCAAGTGTGAAAAAGTACAAGTGACTGGCTCCTCGCTAAATAACCAAAATTTATTTACGAAGTCGATTTCCTTACCTCTCCAAGTACTGCTCCTTTTTGGTATTTGTAGGTTTAGACATGTTTGGTATTCCTGGTACAAAAAACACCTCATCCATACCCACTTCCAATGGATACGAAACCTCAAACAGTCAGTGAGTTTAGCGTAAGTTTGTTTTTTGTGGGAATTTCATTGATATCATGGGAAATACCATGAATCTAGTATCAGACTCTATCTCTTAGACTCTATCCATTTTTTGACGTGGAAATTGATTTCGATTTGTTGCAATATTTGCACTCGAAAATAAGGCCTGAAAAACTAATCCTTTTTTCGATTCTTTTACAAATTCCATTTTCCCCTTTAATTTCAACTGAGCCGTGAGCTCTAAAGCTTCTGTGTATTATCAGAAGTTAATGACTTCTTATCCTGGGAAGTATTGGACACTAAGGATTTATACAGTATCCATCCCTGCTAGTCAAAATTGCCTATGTCAATCGTAAAAGAGGGTCCAAAGTTTCCTCCCAACTAGGAAAACGATCGAATCTACTGAAAAAATCCCACGCCGAGAGGCTGTGGCACTAAAACTGTGGGGCGTGTTCAAAACTTTTCAGCGCCAATCGTGCAAAGCTGTCTTTCTAGAACTCTATGAAAATCAATTACAATCCGTGGGCCTAGGACGCCACACTAGTTTGACCGGAATTTCTAGCAAACTCTATTAACAGCTGTTCTTGTCACCGTTTCTGATTCGTTATCTCAAACCACACTTGCCCGCTGCTGGCGCGCAAATCAGCCTGTTAGCTCAAAATGAGGGAAGTGCCGTAGGTGGCGTGGTGATCGGACCTAATAAGAAGTTGGCTAACAGAGATGGTTCCGGATATGGTTAGAGTCCAATACTTCCCAGGATAAGAAGTAATAAACTTCTGATATTATTTTTAATTTTTTTTGAAGTTTTTACCCATGTGTAATTCTTCTATTTTTGACTAAACTCTATTTACTTATTAACTTGTTGTTTTCGGTTAATATTATTTTAATTATACTTAATGAGATTGAAATTAACCTTGTAGCGTGATAAGTGGCGTTGATTTAGTATTTAAAATGAGTTAAAATCAATAATTTCTTTGTTATGTTTAGTGAAGTTTTGAATTTTTCCGAACATTCAATATTTTACCCTAAATTTCCAATTTTCACGACTTTCCAAGTATTTTAATCATGATTTAAATTAGTTGGAGTGTTTTAATCTTAATTCGTTAGTCCAATTAAAATTATTCATGTCTTCATTACCTCTAAAATCTCTCTTTTTAGCCATATCGTAGTATACGATAGGCTCTTAGTTTGACCCGAGCCGTAGTAGTAGTACTAGTAGTAGTCGTGGCCGGAGTTTTCGCTTTCGTTATCGTCAGATTTTAGCTTAAAAGGAACTTTATATTACCACAACCCACCCATAGGGGTTACTGGGCTCGGTTAGAGATTTAATTTCAATTAAAATTTTTTCAGGTCAGACCCGGGAATCGAACCCGGGACACTGGCGCAGTAGACAAACATTCTAACCACTAAACCATAGAGACTTGATAGAAACCTCGAGTTTTTTATTATTTATTTTTATCTCTAAAATGTCGGGGTGATGTGGGGTGGGGTACCTCTCAATATGTGGGGTCGGATACTTTTGAATTTTTATCTGTGGGGTCGGATACTTATGAATTTGTATGTTTGGGGTTTTTATATTTATTTTCTTTTTATGTATGTGCTAATTAAATAGATAACGATTTTCCCCGTTTCCTACCGCGCTCATGTGTTTCGTTCTCGTTCGGTAGCTATCGTCATCTATGTTATGTTTGACTGGAACGTTTTGGCGGTTAATTCAAATGTGGGTTTAGATAGAGCTAACATAGTGCTAAATGAGCGTTATGCGTTTGATCATTTAGCATTACTAAAGGTAATTCGAGGGGATAATCACTAAAATGCGTAATCCCTATAACTAAACTTTCTCTTTCAAGAGTTTCTGGGCATAAGTCCTTGTTAGAAATTTATAAGATGCGATAAGTGTGCATCGGCAAATTCGGCATAAGTCTATGTTAAAAGCTCATCGAGGGGATTATCACTAAAAACTATCTGTTCTTCGATTCGCCGGAATATTAGAATTAAACCATAAGTAAATTTATACGGTTATAATTTAATCACTGTTTAGAGAGTAGGGAATCGAGGGGCTATTCACTCTGATTTTATGCACAGTAAATCATTTAAGCATTGAAAAAGATAGCGCTATTCACTCATTAGGGTAAGGTATAGAGGGGTTATCCACTCATTAGGGTAGGGTATAGAGGGGCTATTCACTCGTACGATATGGCTACTATTACGAGCCCTTGGGCCGTCTTGTTTTAGGCTAATTTCATGTTAATTATCACCACGAAAAAAACCCTGCTTTTTCTAAGGGAAATTTATCGAAAGGGTGTGATTTTTTTTCGTTAAACATTACGATTGGGTGTCAAGTCTTGTAGATTTAAATCTCAATTTTAGAGATGGATATCCTTTTTCTTACCAAAAAATTATTTTCCCCTGTTAATTTCCGGTTAATTATACTTTATTAAGTTGAAAGGGTAGTAGGGTAGTAGGGTAGTTCATTAAGGTTCATTTAGTTTCTAAAAGGGGTTAGATAAATATTTTACTTTTGGTACCACTTTCAGTTCAGTTTTTTTACTTTTTACTGCACAATATTGTGACGATAAATGCCGTAACTCTATTTTATCCCGGATAGCCAAATCAGAGAAGTCATTTAAAAATATTTTAGCAGACGACGAATAGTTGAATTCATATTATTCTGGAATTTGGGATAATTCTATAAAAGTTCGACCAAAATAAATTTAGGGTATAATAGTCCCTGTCAGCTATGGAACGCCAATCGTGTCACATGCAACACAAATCAACGCGTTAATATTTAAAATCAACGCGACAAAAATTTTTTGTCGCGTTAAAATTTATAACCAACCAAATCCACGGATATTTTTGATAAAAATATTTTAACGAATCATATTACGGAAATCAGGAGGGAGTGGCAAAGGCGTGACTTTAAATTTAAACGCGACAAAATAATTTTAACGCGTTGATAATATTTTAACGCGATGAAATCGTCTCGTCGCGTTGATTTTCATTTTAACGCGACAAAATCGTGTCGTTCATTTTCGATGGTTTTCTATTGGCTCAACCTTTGTCCAATAACCAGAAACCTTTGCCCAAAGGGAGTTGTTTAATGATCTTCACTAACATAATTGGTCCATTACCAGTTTCACGACATCAAATCTAGTATATCATTGGTCTAAATTATCGTCGCGTCAAAATATTTTCAACGCGTCAAAATCATCTTGCATGTGACACGATTGGCGAGTTTGTCGCGTTAAAAATGAAATTCAACGCGACAAAAAACCCGAAATCAACGCGACAAAAATCCGAAATCATCGCGTCAAAATCATCTTGCATGTGACACGATTGGCGAGTTTGTCGCGTTAAAAATGAAATTCTACGCGACAAAAATCCGAAATCATCGCGTCAAAATATTTTTAACGCGTCAAAATCATGTAGCATGTGACACGATTGGCGAGTTTGTCGCGTTAAAAATGAAATTCAACGCGACAAAAAACCCGAAATCAACGCGACAAAAATCCGAAATCATCGCGTCAAAATATTTTCAACGCGTCAAAATCATCTTGCATGTGACACGATTGGCGAGTTTGTCGCGTTAAAAATGAAATTCAACGCGACAAAAATCCGAAATCATCGCGTCAAAATATTTTTAACGCGTCAAAATCATGTAGCATGTGACACGATTGGCGAGTTTGTCGCATTAAAAATGAAATTCAACGCGACAAAAATCCGAAATCATCGCGTCAAAATATTTTCAACGCGTCAAAATCATGTAGCATGTGACACGATTGGCGAGTTTGTCGCGTTAAAAATGAAATTCAACGCGACAAAAATCCGAAATCATCGCGTCAAAATATTTTCAACGCGTCAAAATCATCTTGCATGTGACACGATTGGCGAGTTTGTCGCGTTAAAAATGAAAATCAACGCGACAAAAAACCCGAAATCATCGCGTCAAAAATCCGAAATCATCGCGTCAAAATATTTTCAACGCGTCAAAATCATCTTGCATGTGACACGATTGGCGAGTTTGTTGCGTTAAAAATGAAAATCAACGCGACAAAAAACCCGAAATCAACGCGTCAAAAATCCGAAATCATCGCGTCAAAATATTTTCAACGCGTCAAAATATTTTCAACGCGTCAAAATCATCTTGCATGTGACACGATTGGCGAGTTTGTCGCGTTAAAAATGAAATTCAACGCGACAAAAATCCGAAATCATCGCGTCAAAATATTTTTAACGCGTCAAAATCATGTAGCATGTGACACGATTGGCGAGTTTGTCGCGTTAAAAATGAAATTCAACGCGACAAAAATCCGAAATCAACGCGACAAAAATCCGAAATCATCGCGTCAAAATATTTTCAACGGGTCAAAATCATCTTGCATGTGACACGATTGGCGAGTTTGTCGCGTTAAATATGAAATTCAACGCGACAAAAATCCGAAATCATCGCGTCAAAATATTTTCAACGCGTCAAAATCATGTAGCATGTGACACGATTGGCGAGTTTGTCGCGTTAAAAATGAAATTCAACGCGACAAAAATCCGAAATCAACGCGACAAAAATCCGAAATCATCGCGTCAAAATATTTTCAACGCGTCAAAATCATCTTGCATGTGACACGATTGGCGAGTTTGTCGCGTTAAAAATGAAATTCAACGCGACAAAAATCCGAAATCATCGCGTCAAAATATTTTCAACGCGTCAAAATCATGTAGCATGTGACACGATTGGCGAGTTTGTCGCGTTAAAAATGAAATTCAACGCGACAAAAATCCGAAATCATCGCGTCAAAATATTTTCAACGCGTCAAAATCATCTTGCATGTGACACGATTGGCGAGTTTGTCGCGTTAAAAATGAAATTCAACGCGACAAAAATCCGAAATCATCGCGTCAAAATATTTTTAACGTGTCAAAATCATGTAGCATGTGACACGATTGGCGAGTTTGTCGCGTTAAAAATGAAATTCAACGCGACAAAAAACCCGAAATCAACGCGACAAAAATCCGAAATCATCGCGTCAAAATATTTTCAACGCGTCAAAATCATCTTGCATGTGACACGATTGGCGAGATTGTCGCGTTAAAAATGAAATTCAACGCGACAAAAATCCGAAATCATTGCGTCAAAATATTTTCAACGCGTCAAAATCATCTTGCATGTGACACGATTGGCGAGTTTGTCGCGTTAAAAATGAAAATCAACGCGACAAAAAACCCGAAATCAACGCGACAAAAATCCGAAATCATCGCGTCAAAATATTTTCAACGCGTCAAAATCATCTTGCATGTGACACGATTGGCGAGTTTGTCGCGTTAAAAATGAAATTCAACGCGACAAAAATCCGAAATCATCGCGTCAAAATATTTTCAACGCGTCAAAATCATCTTGCATGTGACACGATTGGCGAGTTTGTCGCGTTAAAAATTAAAATCAACGTGACAAAATCATGTAGCATGTGAGACGATTGGCGAGTTAACGCGTTGAAATTCATGTCGTGCGGAGCTGAACACCGGTAATTCACCGATCCCTATTTTATAAGCAACCATGGGCTACGGTTCTTAATTCAGAGCGTTTCCGAACACACTTCTTTTTAAATCCAAGAAAAAAAAATCCCAGCAACCAACCGAAGATTGCACAGTGCATAATCATAGGTTCAGTTGTAACTTTATGGTTTTCTATCACTGAAGAAGAGCCCTTGAAAGTATGTAGGCATTGAAAACTACGCCTGGTGTTGCTTTTAGCCAACCAGGCATCGCAAATCGTTTGGAATAGCGATATTAACATGGCGGATTTCAGGAGGCGTATTGCCAAACAAATTCTATTATGAGACCTCAGAAACGTTAATTACTTTATTCAATCACTGAAAATGAGGTAAATTTGGTTGTAAGAATCGCCGAATTAAAAATTATTATTTTAACAATTATAATTGAACGTTAACATTCGTGTGAGTTCAGCTCTATAATCTAAGCCTTGGTGTCAACTGCACTATAGAAGCCCGTTCAATCGGCCAATAAATGAGACCTTTGGATTATCGGCGGGAAGTTCGAATGATGGCAAAAGTAACATTTAAGTTCTATGGGAGGAGGTAGCTTTTTGGCCATATCCTCTGTCCTATTGATCCAATTGACCTGAAATTTTAATAAGACGTGTGGTTCGATGTGTTTTATTAATTTAAAAAGGATTCAAGATTTCAGAGTAGTGGGAAGATTTTATTTTTTTTTTGATATAAAAACTATTTTCCAAAAGTCAAAATGATGACTGAATATTTCTTCGGATCTACTGGTCCAAATGTCCTGAAATTTGAATGAGAGGTGTGTTTCAATCTATTTTATTATAATGAAAAGGATCTAAGCTTATAGAATGAATAGTTTTTAAATAAAAATTAATTTCCTATGTCAAAATCGTAAATTCAATACTTACAACCGGTTTCTAAGATAAAAAATACCCAATCTCATCCTACTTTTCCAAAACATGTCTTTTAGAGAATATTAGATTTAAGAAACCTAGACCTTTGGAACCAATTTTCTAAGATTTCAATCGAGACAAGGCCTTACATCTTGGCACCAATTTAGACATGGAGCCCATGAAATCATGTTGCCCCAAAGAATGTGGCGTCATAGGTTGAATCGGCAATGGCGAAAGGGACTTCAATGTATTTTCAAGCTTAAAATAATGATTGATTAATAATGACTAAAAGTGATTTTTAGCCTGGTTTGGGTTATTATTCAAGATGCTATGATGTGATGATGTAATTGAAATTCCTTATAAAAATTAATGCATTAAAATTTAAAATATAAAGTCTAACACACAAGAAGCTTCAGAATGTCAGAGGACAGCTGTGAGGGACCTTTTTTCTTCTTGGCCCTCCTTGACAACTGAGTATAATTTAAAACTATATATCCTTGTTTTTTACCAACATCAACAGGTATTATGAAATTTTCCCCAACGACTCTTTCAGTTAGCTTCTAATCATGTTTATTCTAAAATATGTAATCTTTTCAATAAATACAATCAGAAGTCCATTAAATTAGCCTAGGAAGTAACCAAAAGCGGGGTTTGGTACTCCCCTCTCTTGTGTAGCAATACTGAAGAAGGGCGACACATTCGCCACCTCGCGATAGTTTTTCTCAGATCTCCGGTTTAGGTGCGACTCGTACGCCAAAATTTGCCCTATCGAGAGAGAAAAAACTATTGGCCGAAAACGCCCCCTTCCACTGTAAAACCGAGCCCGCTTAAAAATAGGAGAAGGGATGGGGGTGTGAATTTTGGAACAGTCAAGGTCATTCAGTTTTTTATGACTCTTCATAAACCTATTGAAAAAAACTATTTAAAGGGAGGGTGAAGTAGAAAATCAAGTGGTTTTTTATCGATTCCCCTACTATTTACAAGACCAGTCTGCATAGTCAAACATTCAGGAAATACTAGCTCCGAATGATTTTAAAATTCAAATTAGGTTCAGATTTAAAAGATAATTTTAAATAAGGACGTCCGACCAATCGCGTAACCCACTGCCTTTTTATAATTAGTAGAAGAATCGATTAAAAAACCACTTTATTTTCTACTTCACCCTCCCTTTAACAACCGTGGCCGTTCCTTTTTTTAATTTTTTATAAAGCAAACACTCTACCCTTTAGAGATGTAGCGTTCATGGGCTGAAGAAGTCACGCCCCGCTCACGTCAAGAAAGACTTTCTAGAGAGGAGGTCGAGATTTCTAACTGTGTTAGGAAAGGGGAAAAAATTTAACCCCCTATCCATGGAGTTAGAAGGAGTTTTTATCCCAGCAGAGACGAACGCTATACCAGCCATTGTAATTGTTCACTTCCTAGGCTAATTTAATGGACTTCTGATACAATTTAGAACTAAAATTGATTTTTACTTGGTAGAAACACAAGGGCTCTTCTGAACCTTTCCAAAATAGGCGTGTTTTAGGCTTTAGGTACTATAATTTTGTTTAATTATAAGATTTTTAGTGTCATGCTTAAGCAATATGTTTAATAATTTATTAAAAAAATAAAATCTTCCCACTACTCTGAAATCTTGAATCCTTTTTAAATTAATAAAACACATCGAACCACACGTCTTATTAAAATTTCAGGTCAATTGGATCAATAGGACAGAGGATATGGCCAAAAAGCTACCTCCTCCCATAGAACTTAAATGTTACTTTTGCCATCATTCGAACTTCCCGCCGATAATCCAAAGGTCTCATTTATTGGCCGATTGAACGGGCTTCTATAGTGCAGTTGACACCAAGGCTTAGATTATAGAGCTGAACTCACACGAATGTTAACGTTCAATTATAATTGTTAAAATAATAATTTTTAATTCGGCGATTCTTACAACCAAATTACCTCATTTTCAGTGATTGAATAAAGTAATTAACGTTTCTGAGGTCTCATAATAGAATTTGTTTGGCAATACGCCTCCTGAAATCCGCCATGTTAATATCGCTATTCCAAACGATTTGCGATGCCTGGTTGGCTAAAAGCAACACCAGGCGTAGTTTTCAATGCCTACATACTTTTAAGGGCTCTTCTTCAGTGATAGAAAACCATAAAGTTACAACTGAACCTATGATTATGCACTGTGCAATCTTCGGTTGGTTGCTGGGATTTTTTTTTCTTGGATTTAAAAAGAAGTGTGTTCGGAAACGCTCTGAATTAAGAACCGTAGCCCGTGGTTGCTTATAAAATAGGGATCGGTGAATTACCGGTGTTCAGCTCCGAACGACATGAATTTCAACGCGTTAACTCGCCAATCGTCTCACATGCTACATGATTTTGTCGCGTTGATTTTCATTTTTAACGCGACAAACTCGCCAATCGTGTCACATGCAAGATGATTTTGACGCGTTGAAAATATTTTGACGCGATGATTTCGGATTTTTGTCGCGTTGAATTTCATTTTTAACGCGACAAACTCGCCAATCGTGTCACATGCAAGATGATTTTGACGCGTTGAAAATATTTTGACGCGATGATTTCGGATTTTTGTCGCGTTGATTTCGGGTTTTTTTTTACTCTATAGAGTAATGTCAGTTCTACGTATGCAAACGCGTCATACCCTTCTATCTCTTGGGTCAGTGTCATCCCCCCTACCAGTCGCGTACAGTATCCTCTCTTACAAAGCGCGCCTAGAGAGAGGGTTACACCCCCCTCTCTACCGACACTAAAGTTTATATATATCATTTTATCCTAGCAAGGGCTGAAAAACGTTCCTAGATCCATTGTTGAGTTGTAGGTATGTCCTTCAGCGTATCTTCTTCGTAAAGGGAGGCTGAAATGGAAATATAGTTACCACTTAAAATAGAATTCCTGTCTTTTAAAATTTAGGGTTAAGACTAAATAAAATTTCAGAGTTTCTAATTGATATTTATCAATTCTTCTACGTGCCTATAAATGCCAGTTTTTGTAAAATACCTCAAATTTGAATACGAAAACTACTTATTTGTCTCGTTGTTCCGATATCGATGTTTTAAATAATAAAAGATTTTCTTATATATTTAAAACAATCAAAACGGAAACATCGCAACAAATAGGTACTTTACGTATTCAAATTTGAGTTATTTTACAAAAACTGAAATTTGCAAGTACGCAGAATAATTGACAAATATCTATCAGCAACTCTGAAATTTCGTTCAGTCTTTACCCTCCCTTTAAAATGAGTGTCAGGAATTCTATTGAAGTTTCCACCCTTTTTCGGGTTTGGTTGAATTTTACACACATAGAAGCCCGAAGAAGATTTTGTAACCTTGAAAGACCTTATTCCCAATAATAATAATAATAGCAGAAGTATATAACCATAAACAATCGATAAAATGTAGTTGTGGTATATTTTGCTCGTTGCAGTCTACCGTGTGAGGTTTCTTAAGTATTATGGATCGTGAAGACATCATAGTGTGCCAGTTCTGTAGTTATTTCACCAAGGACAGTAAACTACTCTTGAAACATATCGTGCGATTTCATAAACATTCTGATAAAGTATCATTTCGCTGTAATACCTGTGGTGCAGTATTTAAAAATCCAAGTTCATTTAATACACACAAATCACGCAAGCACCCGTTTCAAGTTGATGTTTCGGATAATGACGATATCGCGAGTGGGAATGATGACGCGAATATAGTTGAGAGTTTTAATGATTTTAGAAATACTGCTAAGCCAATCCAAAAGTTCATCGAAGCAACTTATATTTTAAAATTAAAGGAGAAGCATGGATTGTCAGACGAAGTGATTCATGACATAATGGAGACCACTTCTGATCTGATAAAAACTTACAACTCAGAAAATATTGACAATAGAGGCAGAACTCTATTCGATGGACTAGAAACGGCTTACAAAAGAGAAACGTTTTTTCAGTCTGAAATGAATTATGTTGCACCTGTTGCAGTTAAAATTTGCAACGCTATTAGTAGTAAATTTAAACCAGTATTGGCTTATTATATCCCGTTTCTGAAATCGCTCGAGATTCTTTTGACTATGCCAGAGGTTGAACGGTTTTTAATTAATAATTTTGAAAACGATCATGATACAATGTCAGACATATTTAGTGGGGAGAAAATTAAACAAAAATGTTTAGCTGAGGACAATACAGATAACGCTTTATATTTACTTTTTGACTTGTATTTGGATGACTTGGAAATTGCTAACCCCATAGGTGCGCACGCGAAAACTCACAAAGTGACAGTATTTTACTGGCGACTTCTTAACATACCTCCATTTTTGCGATCGAAATTAACTTCTATACAACTGCTCGCGGTTGGTAAACAAAAAGATATAAAGAAATTTGGGTTAGAGGTTTTGCTGAAGGATTTCATCGACGACATTAAATCGCTTAGCGCTGGGGTTAAGATAAATTTTAATGGAGTTGAAAGACTTATAAAAGGGAAAATAGCCTATGTTCTCGGAGACACTTTAGCAGCACAGGAAATTGGAGGATTCAAAGAGGGTGTTGGCAGCGCTTACAAATTATGTAGAACATGCGAAATCACTAGACCTGAAATTAAAGAATCCATTTCAGCAGACACATTTCGTTTAAGAGATGAAGTTGAACATAATGATCGTTTAGTTATGTTGCCCCAATGTTCGAAGAAAACTAGAATTTACTGGTCTAAAATGTGGGGAGTAAATAAAATTAGCCCTTTTGCTAATATACCAGATTTTAAAGTAACAAAAGACTTACTGCACGACCCAATGCATGTGTTACTGGAGGGTGTAGTTAAATATGAGATTAAGTTAATGCTTTTTCATTTTATCTACGAAGTTAAGTTTTTCAAATTAGAGGAGCTAAACGTTTCCATACAGTCATTTAAGTACCATAAAAATCAAGTTGAAGTAAAACCCTCTTTGATTGAAGAAAGTCATTTGAAAGGCAAAGGTGAGCTGAAGCAAACGGCTTCAGCCATGAAAACACTTCTTTTCCTTCTACCTATGTACATAGGTCATTTTATACCTAAAGAAAATCCGCATTGGATAAATATTTTACGATTAACTCAAATCACTCAGATCTGCTTTTCAAGTCTCGCGAATGAAAGTGCGCCTATAACACTTCATTGTCTAATTGCCGCGCACAACGACCACTTTCAAACACTTTATCCAAATTCAAATGTTACACCTAAAATGCACTACTTAGTCCATTTTCCAAAACAAATGAAAGAATACGGACCTTTAAGGTACCATTCTTGCATGAGGCTAGAAAGTAAGCACGCGTATTTCAAAGGAAAAAAATGGAGGTGTTTTAAGTCAGTACCCAAAACAATGGCCCTAAGGCATCAACGCTGGTTGTGCCTACAACAAACAAATGGAAGTGGCGGGGAAAATCAAAATTTCTTAGGTAGTTTAGATGATATTAAAGTTGGATTTGACTCTGACATTGACGATGAAATTAAGCCTTTGTTGCATTTATACGATGAAATTGCGGGTGCAACCCAGCTTATGCACGTAAGCCCGACAATAACGGTGTGCGGACATTGTTACGAAAAAGATATAGTCTTAATCGACAGTTATTCCGAACAATGTGGTCCCACCTTTATAGTGGTCGTCAGCACTGTGTGCATTAATCTGAAATGTTACATCATTTGTCTAAAAGCTGAAATTGATTTTTTTGACATCCATTTGAATCGTTATGTTTTCGAGAGACCTCGGAAAGGAAGGAAATTCCTATACCAAATTCAAAAACTTCAGTTTAAATGGCCACAAATCTCTCATATCACTAATGATAAATTTATGTTATGTTATACAATACTCCAAGCCTGGAAGTGGTTTGATAATTGTTAAAAATTTTATGACTTTATCACCATCTCATTTCTAAATTGTTTCTCAACTTCATGTAATTCTTTAATTGTCCATTTTAAGATTTAAATATTTTATGGTAACAACAATAAAATACTTAGACAATTACTGATTTTTTAGAATGAAAAGAGATGCCCTTGTTTTTTAAAGTTACTAATCAAAATAGAGAAATTAAAAAAATAGTCACCGGAGAAAATTTTGAAGAATTTTTGAAAAATGGTGAGAATGTATCGAGTTTTTTGATGCGCAAACTTAGAAAAATGTCTAAAGGCTATTTATTTATATTTTCAGCATGTGTAAAACTAGGTATATCATCAACTGAGGGAGTGACACTAGTTTTGGAATCGGATGGAGCCGAGGTGGATGACTGGGATATTCTTTCTTTGGTCAGTAAAGAATTATTAATGCTTCTCCAGAAGAACGAGAAATATCGAGGAAAACACTTTGAAGCCCAAGAGAGTGAATCAAATTCTACGGTGGGCGATTAATACTAAAAAGATATCTCTTCACTGTTCATAAGATAAAGACGTTGTTTTACATATAGTCGATAACCTTTCAAGATGTGCCTGTTATTGCTTCGGACATATCAGACATTCTTCCTGGGTATGAACTGATGGATTTGCAAGAAAATTTAAGTCATCATAACAGCTCTGAAATTTCGTTCAACATTGGCGAAACTTCGTCCGCTAATAGTTCCGTTTGGCCAACAGAAAGTTCACCTTCGACTTCGGTGGATTATCTTTATATTGTTTTGCTTAGAGTATTAGTTTCTTCAAATTGAGGTTCACTGATAAATTTGTGCACAGATTTCAACCCGAACCTCACTCAGGCTGCCTTCCAGTCTTCCACAACTTTCTGACTACACAGTAAAGAGGTTGATTGAAGGAAAGCCAATGGCTGTTTATGACCAACTGGTTAAGGAAATGGCTTACGGGTTGCTTCTTCATCATGAAATGAGAACACACGTTGAATACCAGGCTGCTGCAAATTTACTGTACAAAAATTATCCATGCATTGATGTCAGTAGGAAGAAGGAAAGCCAAGACTCAACGGTGAGTTTACCAAGACGATGTGGTTCATAAGAGGCCCATAACACAAATTGATGAAAGGAATAATGACTAAATAGAGCATAAAAATGCTTTTCTAGCGTTACTTCATAGACAGGCTTTCAGCGAAAATTAGACATATCAGGTGGCTTGAGAAACGTCGAGAGAGCAATCCAGAACACAATGATGAAACCCAGAGGCCCACAAAAAGAAAAAAAAACTCGCGAGTCACTACATTCAGCGTTGAAGTTGAACATGCAGAAGACGCCGATATTTCTTATGACGATGCTATAATTCAAATCAAGGTGGAATACAATGAAAAAGATCCAGATATCCCAAAAATATTGCGATTAAATCGCCAAACCTTTGTTGGAAGACGAAAATGGATGCAGAAAAACAATGTTAATTTTGAGACCTTTTTTGAAACATTTCCTTACTTTATGGACACACGCCTTGTAAGATGATTGTAATTAAAAATACACAATATTCTAGAAACTTAATTTAAAATAATTTACTACTATCTTAGTTGGAAGCCGAGTTTAATTTGATTTTGAAGGTAGAAGACTCAAAATCAACGCATTTGAAAAATGTAGAAAAACTATCGATGATTTTGAAAGAAGATATAGAATCTGTAATAATTAAATTTAGAATTCAAACTGGCTAGTTTTCCTCGCTAAATAATTTTAATCAAAGGACGATGAAGATTGCGATGATCTGCATCAAACTTTAGCGCTCATTAAATACTTGGAGAGAAATTTAAACACACCCCCACGGACTAAAGGATGCTCGAAGCAAAAGGGTAAAGGAAGGAAAAGTGAACCTTTTTCAATGATAAACGTATCAAAGGTAAGAAAATTGTACGTGGTAAGACCAAAGTACAGTGGGTTCTTTGAGCCGAAAATGTTCAATGACGTTTTGTCCAAAGGGACACGGTTTAAAAGTTGTGATTGGAATGTTTCACGAATGATCCCTCAAAATTGAGTAAGAAACTGAAAGACATCGCTAATTTAAAACACTCCTAATATAACTTGTAAACGTTGTTCCTTGGGGCAAACTACTGCACTTCGGTCCTACCACCCTTTTTAGAACACCGTGAACAACTGCAAAAAAATCAGTATGCATTAATATTATTCATATTGAATTCTCTCTAGGAAAACCCCGAGCCTTCTCTTAAAGATGCGCCACAATTAGTAGTAGTGGAAAAAAATGAAAATGAAACGGAGCTCTTTCTTGTTTTCAAAAGTAAAACCATAAAATTCCAAGAACCCTTGGTAAACTGCGTCTACTACTTGTTAGCTTTTTACTACGTTTTCGGTTTAGCATACCTTTTGGTTTTGGGACAAGTGTTAGGGTTCCTCCAGGAATATTTAGTGGGTGATAAATCTTGCTCATTCCAAAAATCATCTAAATATTTAAAGTTTGTAGAAGAAAAGGAGATTGAAAAAAAATTATTACCATGAATTTGTAAATGTTTTTACGTGTCATTTTAAGTCAAGCAATTAAATGTTAATGAATTTAGTTTTTTTGTGTTGTTTAAAATTAGTCTTACCTAATATCAAGTTTTATATATTAATTAAAAAAGAAAAACACTTTAGCCTTCCTTTATCATTAGATGTAAAACGTATCTGAAACCTCTACAATTTAGGCCTTCAAAATATTTAGAACCTAAACATTTTACCAATTTAGGGCCTGAACATTTTAGTGCTACACACGATTTAGAGCCTAAACATTTCACTTCTAAACAGCATTTAGATCCTAAACATTTTACTTCTAAACAGCATTTAGATCCTAAACATTTTAGTACTAAAAACCATTTAGAGCCTAAACATTTTACTACTAAACACCATTTAGAGCCTAAACATTTTAGTACTAAACACCATTTAGATCCTTTACATTTCAGTACTAAACACCATTTAGATCCTTTACATTTCAGTACTAAACCATAGATATGTTAAAAGGGTAGATACACAATCCAATGGGAGGTCGACGCGGAAGGGGCAACGAGCAGACAGCCGCTATTTTCTGGGGGTAGCCGTATAAAGCGACATCTATCGGTAAGTTTCGAAACTGAAATAGGTATTAAAGTCGTCATGATTGTGTGATGACTACTGATATCATTTTTGTTTTTTTTTTGCTCTGTTTTATCAAAAGTATAGAGATCATAAATCTGTATACTTTTGGTTTTATTTCTCTTTATTTAACAGCTGTGGATTATTTCTTTGTTATTATTATAATTACTCGCCTGGAATAAATAAAAGGTAATTATTAAATTGTAATAATCTGTACTCGTATAAGCAACGTAAGTGAATATTTTAATAAAAAAAATTATTTTATTGGCCAAGGCCTTAGTGGGTTAGGTGCCGTTGTAGTGGTTGGTTTTGGTTACTGGCCTTGAAATAAAATTAACTTTGACAGTTTATGCCTGATGGCTTGGCCTTTCAACTCCAGATTTTTATCCTTAGCCAATTTGTGAAGCCTGACTTTGCAGTACAAGTTAATAGTTTTTTTAATTAAAGTGGTGGCATGGTGCTCAATACCCACTTCAGCATCAAACATGTGCTCATGTAGATCGGGGAAAATATCCATTCCTACAATTGTTCGTAGAACAGCAAGTTCAATGGCCAAAGTTATGTTTTTGCATGGCATAGAAACTGATACATTTTGACGAATGCAGGACTCCGTTAAACGACAAAGCTGAAAAACACTTTTTGATGGTCTATGCAACCCACCATTGTCTTTCAGTTGCGTAAACCGCGAATGCATATTAAAAGCATAATTATGCTCGTTTGGGGGCTCTTCGAGTGCCTGGAGACAGGTTTTGCAGCTTATGACTTTGCAAAGACGCGATACCACAAAGCCAGCAATGTAGAAAACTGAATTTTCTCGGAAAATGGATGAATTTTCTTGTTGAATGTAAAATTCTTTAATTTCATCATCTTCTTGATTTTGAAATTCTTCTACTGTTGACGCTTCCATTTCAGTGTCATATTCCGGGTAACGGCGAACATTGCAAAGTCTGGGGATTTCAGTATCGTCAAGAGCAGTTACATTTCCGGTTAAAGTAGGAGTAAGGCGAGTCGCTAAAGATCTTTTGTAAGCGCCTTCAAACTGTTTTGTTGTTGGATTATTATTCCAGCCTCCTTTTCCACGAATTGTGTTGAAAAATAATTCCAAGTGGTCTTGGGAAAATTTGTAGGTAAGTAAATAACTTTAAGGAAGGAAACATTTGGTTAGTTTTGCATTTAAATGATTAATGTAGATGTTTTCATCTTCATGTGCTATTGCTTACTCTAATTGAGGCATTTCTGGCATGAGGTGTTTTTCTGATATTGCCAGGATGCTGGTGATTGAAATAGCTAACCCTAATGGGCCAGTCTTCCTTTTGCCTTTAACGAGAAGATTTCCTTCCTCGTCTTTCAAGTTTAAAAGTAATTCTTTAGTTTGTTCTAAAGATTTTCTGGTAAGCTCAAATTTATTTTTTCTAATAGGAGCTTTGTAGCCTTTAGCGAATGGAGACCGTGAGTTCAGGATATCAAAACATCTAAAGGCAATAATTAATTTGTGGGAATTATTGAAGGAATGTATACTTTTGTATGGATTAAGTACCTATCAATTGATTCTATAAATTTTACTGTCGCTTGACAACCTTGAAAATTTTGAGCCCCAGTCTCCTCCATGAAAGTTAGCGATTTAGCAACGGAGTTACTTAAAACTTGAACTGCTAGTTTAACTTTCATTTTTTGTGTTTTATAGTAGATGTGGAATTTGGTTAGTTTATTTCCAAGAGTTAACTGTTCCTTATTTTGTAAATTGTGAATAGATTTCACAAACTGCCAATCAATCACCTATTCCAAGAACTTAGAATTAGGACTTGCATAATTTCAATTTGTTAAACGGGGTCTGAGTATGTAGGGGTGGATTTTTCTTTCTAGTTTTCGGCGGTGAACGTAAACCTAGAGGACAGGCGCGACTTCCTAAACCACTCAATGCACTGAGAAGGTTGGCAAAGTCGCGCATGTTCAGTAGTTTTATGTTTACCGCCGAAAATTAGAATATTAAAGATCCCATGTTTCCTTCACCTCATCTGTTAAGCCATTGTAAATCTTTTTAAAATCGGCCCAGAGGTTACGCAGCAGCTTAATCATATGACACACATCCAGGATCAGGTAAATTATGTCGTCAGGATCTGAATTATTTCCTGGATTTGGAAAAGAAGGATTGAGAGCCTCGGGGTCCAAGTTTGCTCCCAGGATTTTTGCCATGGTAAGGTTACTGCTTAACCCATCACATACTAATGCGATGCATTTAATTCCCGTCTCAAAGATGCGACAAAAGCACTCTCTAACCAAGTTTGACAATAGCCAGCCTGGTGTACCGTGTACAAAAAAATAGCCCAAAGGAATTTTCCAGCTTCCATTCACGGCCACTAGCATAAACACCAAGGCAGATGAAGCTATAGTTTGTTCCTCTTGCGTATTGTCCGAGACCTTTCCGTAATTCACGAACCCAGTGAATTTATCCCCACACCACGCTACATGTTTTCTAATAGACATTTCGTCTATGTCCAGAACGGCTAAGGTTGGATATTTATTTTTTTTAGCCATTTGACGAAGAAACTCGAAACTTTGGCTGGTAAAGCCAGGTTCTCCGTCGATCCTAGCGGACCACTGTCTGATGGTGTTTTCATGTGGTAGACAAAAATGATTACGCAAAAACTGGTAAGCTTTTGGCGAATAAAAGTGAAGGGTTAATGCGAATTGCTTTAACTCCTCTGAGTAGGGCCTTTTTCTCTGGTTGTTAGTTCCAAGTTCACTTAGTTCTTTGAATAGAGCTTTGGATGTAGTTGAAAACTTTTCATTGATGTTAACAAGATGCTCTTTAAGTAAAAACTTTTGGTCTTCCAACTCTCTTAGCAACTCTTGTAAATTTGTAATTTTTTGTTCCCGTCTAGCGAGTTTCTCAGCGGCTCTTCTGAATTTTTTGGCAAGATTTTGGTTCTTTTCCTCCAAAAATTTAACCTTTCTTTTTAGTGTTTTAACAAAACTTTCCGGGTCTCCACTATGGTAAGAATGATCCAACTATACAAAAATAATCAATTGCTTTTTAACTATATAAATAAATGCTGCTTTATATATTTATGTTAATATGTCTGTTTATTGTTAGAGTACAGACAATAGCAATACCGAAAACGTACCATAACATCATCTAGTTCACCAGACGTATTTGAAGCGGTGCTGTTTTCAAGACTAGAGTAATCCGATGTAGCGTCGTAGGGATCCGCTGTTTCTCCAGAAATACTTACAGTGCAATCATCCAAGTGTTTATTTTCAGTGCCCTGATAAAAGTTACCGTTTTTGCTCCGATTGTTTGTTAGAAATAATTTGCCGCGATATATACCGAAATTGGAATATTTTCGAGTTCCGAGTGCGATAAATTAACCGGTTCGCCGCCTGGTAAGGTCTGATCTAATTCGCGACAGTCGCGAGTCATTTCCTGAACCGATTGTGAGCTCGAGCTAATACTAATGTTACTTTCTATTTCAAACTCTTTGAGAAACGATCTTTCATCCGGAACTTGAACATCAGCGGGTTTATTCTCGTTCCTAACGGGATTATCAACATCAAGTGACGTATCTTTTTTACCATAAGATTTCTGTAATGAATATTTTTAAGTTTATGTGCTACTAGAGAACTTCTTCCTCTTTGAACCACCGAGTCTCTACTACCGAACCGTATTTCTCTAGATTAACTAGGGTAATTAATCAAGAATATGTCTAATTAAAACCGCTAAAACCAGAGAAATTCTGCTCGAGTGCAATGAATACTCAATGCTAAAACCTACGCGTGATGCTCCGTGGTCAAAATTCAAAGTAAGACTGTCGCCGTGTATTTCTTTTTCAACTTTGTGCAAGTTCTTAGAGACAAATAAAATAATTATTATAAAACTCTTAATTGTTCCTATTTTTTTTAATAATGAACCTTCGATGGAAACGCGTTTTTATTAAGGCACCGTTTGCCATTTTGTAGTTGAATTTCACTTTCTAAGAAATGCTGACTACAAACGTAATCACTCTTAGAAGGGACCCAATTTTCACGGTTTATGGTTTGTACCCACTTTTGGAGTAAATCAGGCTTAGAAAACGGAAACCTACACTTTCAGGAATGATATGCAAATTTTTACACCATATTTAAGTAAGGGAGAATATTAATCATACCTATGAAACGATAGTACGTTTGAGGTACCTGAAATGTTTCGACAATGTTTGAACGCGCAGTTCTTAACCATTTTTAGATTTGAAACAAGAAATCAACAGGGGAAATACTTATAACATTTATTCAATTGAATGTTAAACCCAGAAAAAAGTTTCTTTAGAAAAACATTTATTCCAAGTAAATGATACACCTTCCAAGTTTGAAAAAATATTAAGCCTAATTTAGATTTCGCGCCATTTCCCACGTGATTTATTTGCCACCACTTTAGTTTGTCTCCGATAGATGGCGTTTTATACGGCTACCCCCAGAAAATAGCGGCTGTCTGCTCGTTGCCCCTTCCGTGTTTTTTTCGTTAAGCCTAAGCCAGCGAAGTGGATCTAGACCCTTTATAGTTTTACTATATCTATGGTACTAAACACCATTTAGATCCTAAACATTTTAGTACTAAACACCATTTAGATCCTAAACATTTTAGTACTAAACACCATTTAGATCCTAAATATTTTAGTACTAAACACCATTTAGATCCTAAACATTTTAGTACTAAACACCATTTAGATCCTAAACATTTTAGTACTAAACACCATTTAGATCCTAAACCTTTTCGTATTAAACACCATTTAGAGCCTAAACATTTCGAACACTACACGTGTTTAGGTAAAACACATGTTTCAAAACGAGTCTCATTTTTCCGTTTAGGAAAATGTATAGACTCTAAACACTGTTTTTTCTGTGTGGTTTCAAAACTTAACTATAAATAAGAACAGCGCAATTGCGTGAATCTTTGGTGGAAGCCCCGTCATTGGGAGGCTAGACGTTTCTCGTAACCCTAGCCGATCGCCGCGTACGTCTTAACCTTAATGATGATGGAGTAGAAGCCAGTGTGTAGAGACTGGTGTCCATGTGGGATGGAAAAAAGACCAAAAGATGGTGGTGTGTAGAAGCCAGTGTGTACAAACTGGTGTCCTCGTTGGATGGACTAAAGACCAGATGATGGTGGTGTTTAGAAGCCAGAACGTACACTTTGGTGTCCATGTGGGATTTTAAAAAACCAGAAACGAAAGGAAAATTCATGATTGGAAAACCGCCCAAATTGCGGTATTCGGTCAAACGGGATTCGGTCGAACAAGACGTTCGATCCAATGGGATTCGACCCAATGGTAGACAATCGGAAATTACCTTAGTTGATTTAAAAGAAAGTGCAGATAACAAAACACTATACTTTATAATAATTATACTAAATATAAAAGTAAAATAATTAAAAAATTAACAACTATTACAAAAATTGAGCATTTGTATAGTGTATGACACAAAATTGGGTGGTCATTTATAGCATCTTCTCTGCTTTTGAAAAAAGGGGATCACTCTTTCAACAGTTTTTTTTGGATATTACCCTTCAGCGTATGAGACTCTAAATGAAAAAAAATATGAAAAATCACACCCAAGTAATAAAAGGTTTATGTACAACCTGCTCTTTGACTTTTATGGAAATCGGAGAAATGATTTTCCTCAATAAATGAAGCAATCCCCAGATTGTACGTTTTGAGCCTAAAACAACTGCAGGGAGCCCAGCGCAGTTGTTTTTAATATGTCCTTTTAATTTCACGAAATGCCCTACAAGTTTTCGTATATATTGCGTCAAATTTATCCTAAAATTTAGTTATCTCTTTAAAATAGAGATCACGTTTGAATTTTCGAGTTTAATTAAGTTCTTCTTCTCAAAGTAAAATTCAATCGAAAACTGAATACCGAACTGACTATTCGGTTAAAGTTCGACTGCCCTAAATTTACGTCCCTCGCACTAGTCGTCCATCAAAAACTACCAGCAAGTGCCTAAGAATATTTTAAGAAATACTTGGCC
>JAEQBA010000123.1:0-194120 GCA_019434445.1 Phalangium opilio | reverse complement strand
AATGAAATTCCTGAAAATAAATAAAAGTTCAAATGTTCTAGAAAATGGATTTAATCCCGAGACTCTGGGCAATCTCGCTTCAACAATAATTATAAACTCACTGCAAGTGTCCCGTAGTTAATTTCGGTCTCATTGGTGAACCTATTATAAACCACGCATTTGTGAAAATCAAGGATAAATAACATTACGATTTGAAAATTCAAATTCTATACCTGTATTTGAAATATCGATTATTTCCCAGAAATTCCATTTCGTTCAGCGCCATTTTGGGCTCCAATTAAATCATAACGTGTAAAATCCGAAATTCGAATTACGACAATCCTATTATCGTCAAATCTTTAAAATTTTCGAGGCATAACGATTTTGTTAAATTTTAAGAAAGTTTGCTACGCTCCTTCGAGTACCGTTTTACGTTTAAGTATGTCAAGCCTCGTGCCGAACAGTTTGCATAACGAATATAAAATATCATTTTAATAGCCAATTTTGTTAACCAAACACTCTCGCTTATTTTTCTGTTGCCAGGGTAACTGAAATGAAAATGATGAATAATGCATTTTTCCAATCAATATTTTTAATTTAAAATAAACCCAGGCTAAATAGTTGTACTTTTAAAGTTTAAAATATGGAAGGGAATGGGTTTTGTAGGGGAATTTTTCCCTTTCTAAGACTGAATTCGGCTATGTACAGACTCTCGTTACATATATTCTTGATCTTGCTCGTCGCCCCACCTCCTATCTGTTTCGTTTTTCAAGAGGTGATGAAGTGGACTGGCGATTTTAGCGAAATCTTTTATAAATCGCCTGTAATAGCTCGCCATGCCGAGAAAACGTCTAAGCTGACGGACGTTCCTTGGGGTAGGGTATTCGGCCATAGCTTCTGTCTTTTCTGGGTCCACCTTCACACCAAGCTCCGAAACAGTACGTCCCAAAATTTTGCATTCCTTTTTGCAAAATTGCATTTTTGCTGCGCTCACTGCCAACCCTGCTTCCAATGGTATCGTTCCTTTCAACCGAATTCCCTATGGACCGAACTCCCATTCGACCGAATATCCCGCAATCATTTTAGATTTCCAGCCCAATGGCTATATTCCCGATGGACCGAAATCCCAATCGTCCGAATATGCCCCTAAAAAATACATGAATATAATTTGAAACACTGTAGCCGTCAGCGATTCGGTGGTGTAGTGGATACGATGTTGGACTGCGAAGCGATAGGTTGTTGGTTCGAATCTCCGAAAGGTATGTTAATAATATTAAAAGTAAATGTTTCGTGATACTAATTAAAACGCTCACTTTCAATCCTTTCAAGGCAAGAGATATATAGAATTAATAAACAAATTGTGCTTAAAATGAAGTACAGTCTTAATGGTAGTTCCATCAATGTCTTTAAGTTTTAAATTAAGATTTTAATAATTTGGTTTCGGGTGGGTTAGGTTAGGTTAGGTTCGGTTAGGTAAGGTTCGGTTAGATTCCAATAATTCGTTGACACCTTTTCCAAAATATGCTCCTTTTAATTAGCTACCACCTTTTCCAAAATATTCTCCCTTTAAATAGCTACCACCTTTTCCAAAACATTCTCCTATTAATTAGCTGCCACCTTTTCCCAAAGATTTTCCTATTAATTAGCTGCCACCTTTTCCAAAATATTCTCCTATTAATTAGCTGCAACCTTTTCCAAAACATTCTCCTACTAATTAGCTGCCACATTTTCCAAAATATTCTCCTTTTAATTAGCTGCCACCTTTTCCAAAACATTTTCCTATTAATTAAAAATATATTTAATGCAAAATTATACAGTATGTCTTCTTCTAGTTCAATAGAATTTCGGTCCAATGGGACTATAATAAAATCGCACCTTTGGGCTACGTTCGGTCGAATGGGACACCACAAAAAAGCCGTTCTGTCGAATGGGAATTCGGTTCAATGGGACCAAAGCCTTCCAATAACCGATTGAATACGTTTTCCAACGTTTCTAAATGTGAACTAAAACCTGCGGAAGCAATAATTAAATCGTCCAAATAAGCGCAGACGCCTTTTCCCGATAGCGATAGGTCAGCAAACATGTTGTTGACCATGCGCTGAAATGTAGCCGGTGCACCGGTGAGACCAAACATGACCACTTTTGGTCGAAACAATCCGCTCGGTGTCACGAACGCAGCTATATCGCGGTGTGGCTCATATATCGGTACTTTATGGTATGCGGCGTTCATGTCTAAGGTCGTTATGAAAGCGGGCTTATGGATGGAGTCTAAAATGTCGTCTATACGCGGCAACGGATATGCGTCTTTTCTAGTTACACTATTAACCGGTCTAAAATCTATGCACATTCTCGGTTTCGACTTTTGCATAACTAAAAATGCTGGGCTTGCCCAGGGGCTGTTACTTGGCTCAATTAGATCTAACTTAATCATATCACTAATAATGTTCTCTAAAATCACCCTTTTGGCTGGGTTGAAACGGTATGGGGGACTAGATTTAGGTAACGTGTTCCCCACGTCAATATAATTATAATGTTCGATTCTTTCGGTTCTACCGGGAATTGTGGAAAATATGCTTCGGAACCTATACACCAGTCCCTAAGCTGTTCCTGCTTCTCAAAATCTAGAGTATCCGTCCTTTCTAAGGCTGCTTTAATTCCTTCATAATCGGTGAAACGGTTTTGATGAGCTAAACTACAACACAATGGTACCTTTGCATTTACATTCTGAAATTCTATTAGCTCGCTATCCTTATCGGGCCAACTAAAACAATTTTCCCAAAATTAGCTATCATACCCGTTTCCCGTAACATATAACGACCTAGAGAGGAATACTCTATGTTCGGAACGTAGACCGCCTCAAAACTTAAAATTGTTTCTTCGGTAAACCAAAATCTACTTTAATTAAACCTTCTGTAGCCAAAAGTGAACCATCTGATTTAGCTAATGTTAAATTATTTTGTTTTGTGCAATATCCGAATTTTTCTATATGGGGTTTTATTGCGCTGTTAAGCAAAGTATGAGTGGATCCAGGATCCAGTAAAGCTAAGCACGGTATAGGACCTACACAAATATCAAGATAATCTTGACCCCCTACAAAGTTCAGTGGTTTCGTTATACACGAGCTAGCGAGGTTCTCCTTCTTTACCTCGATGCGGGACGGCTGACCCCTATTTGGCTGCCCGCCACTCCGTTTCCCTTTTCTTTGGTTATCGGAACCGGCCCATTTTTATTTAGACAGTGAATATTTTTGTGCCCGAACTGATGGCATTCGTAACACTGAATGTTTGGAAAGTAAGGGGCACTCCTTCCGTGGTCTGGCCGGCTACTTGGCCTAGACCAACAATTGTCTATGGTATGCCCCTGTTTCCCACAGCGCGCGCATTCACGAGGACGAGCACCGTTATTTACTCTTTGAAAATTTTGACGGGTTGGTTGACCGGCAGTGTTCGCACTATGGTTAGCTACATTTTGATTTAAGATCGAAGGCTGCCTATTCCTTCTTGCTAGTCTTTCTATCATTACCGCGTCATCAATTAAATCTCGTAACGTGGCATAACTCTTCGATATGAGATGGATTTTAATCTCCGGTCTGAGATTGCGTCTCGCTAGCCTGACTTGTTCGGCTGACGAAAGGGGCTCATTTAATTGTCCGAACAATTTTTGGAGGACGTCTAAATATTCACAGACCAATTCCTGTGTTTTTGTAAGCGTTCACTAATTTTATCCTTGACATGTTCGTCATTAGTCGTACGCTCGAAACGAGCCCTACATCTACTTTTAAAATCGGCCCAGTCATGAAATCCGCCCTCTTCGTCAAACCAGTCAAACGCTGGACCCAACAACATTGTCGACATCCATCGTTGAATAAATTTTGATTCAGGCTGATTGCTAGTTAGCATCACCTGTCTCGCTCTCTTCAAAAACTGTTTCGGACCGGGGTCTGACGGATTACCGGTGAACGAGGGAATGTTTAATGGGGTAGAATAAGTAAAGGATGGCCCTGGAAATACTGGAGGGGGAGCTACCATGGATCCTCCCGAGGTTGCTGTATTTGGATTTACGCTAGGAGCGCTAGCGTTGGACGGTACAAATACGGCGCTTGCCGCACCTGACGCAAAAGCATTTTGCATTAGGGTTTGAATCAAGTTTTGTTGAGAATTTTGGGTAGTGATTAATGAATCAATACGTGTTAATAATGCGTTTAGGGCATCCCGTGGGAGTACTACATTCGAAGAAGCGTTAAGTGAGGTATTACCGCTATTATTACCAGTGGGAACATTACTATTACCGATGGGAACATTATTATTACCAGAATTAACATTACTAATTAAACTAACACCGAGATCCTGAGTTCCAGGAGAGATGGTCTGAACGAGTCCTGCTGTGGGAACACTTTGCGTTTGTGCCTGACTCACATTGGGATGAAGAACAGTAGGGAAGCTAGGAGTTGTAGGTTGTGATCTAATAGGCGACGGTTGCCTGGAATGCGTCGAGGTTGATGACAAATACATGGTTTCGTTCACACCTTGCGCCGAATTACTACCTGGCTGACTTATCGCGTTGCGTCTCTCATAGCGCTCATTACGTAACTGTAGAGGGTGGGGTTAGCGAGTCTTGTCCATATGTCTAGGGTATTTTTTTCTACTTTTGCGTTAGGAATAAGAAGACCATGGTTTAGGTTTCGCAAATACTCCAGATTTAATCATCAATCAAATAAAAACAACAATTCAACAAACAGCAAAATATACATTGGCCTTACGGCCGTACCAATGCCAAATAAAGGACGTCAATAGTAAATTAAAAATAAATCTGTACGTTACAGTTTGTAGCGAGCGTCCTGTTCCTTGACCGCCACGACACGTAACCGGGTGCCGAATATTTACAAGTTATTTACATATATTTACACGTCGCGCACCTCGCGTATGCCATCGGGCCTATATCGTCTTTTCGGAACGTCGTAGTTCACAGGAACTCTTTTATTTTTTGGCTCCTCTTGCAAGGTTCGGATCTCATATTATCATGTCATTATCTCCTGTCTCTCTCCTATGGAGTCCGTCTTTTATGAGTTTTCATTTTGGACCCGCATCTATGTCCACCAATTAGGACCGCGTCCCGGAAGCCTGCGAAACTGCTTTCCAATCAAACGAAAGCCCGCGAAACCTTTGCCAATCAGGCAAGGGTTAGCGTCCGGTCACGTCACGCGTGGTGTACGCTGAACGCTCGCCATTGGTCAGAGGCATTGCCGGGGCATGCTCGACCATGGAGGTAACTTTCTCACGACCTTGAAAGTTCGAACACCTTAGCACTGGTGGTCGAGGTCGTGATAATAATCTTTTAAAGAACGCTTTAATTTTTACAATGATTTTCCTCCGTGCGTAGTAGTTCTTTTGTATTTTCTATTTCTGACAAAAAGGGTTTCGACCAATGTTATGTAGAAAGTACCAATTGCCTATAGGTAGGGCTTTATTTTTGGTTGGCGACAACCTAGGCAATTGGTACTTTCTACATAACATTGGTCGAAACCCTTTCTGTCAGAAATAGAAAATACAAAAGAACTATAGGCACGGAGTTGAACCATGGGGATTACCAGCGGTCCTCACTTGGGATGATCACCGCTAAAACCTTGCGAAAGTAATGTTTAAGCTATAGATAGGATCAGGAGACAAGAAAGGAGCGAGGCCTAACACTCTAACCATGGCGCCAGAAAGTCGTGCAAAAAATATAACCCCTTTGTTAGTCTTCGAGCGACCAGCGCCCGAGAGAGTTTAAAGGAGGAAATAGTACACAGAACAAGGCGACCCAAGGGCTTGTAATAGTAGCCACATCGTACGAGGGAATAGCCCCTCTATACCTACCCTAATGAGTGGATAACCCCTCTATACCTTACCCTAATGAGTGGATAACCCCTCTATACCTTACCCTAATGAGTGGATAACCCCTCTATACCTTACCCTAATGAGTGAATAATGCTATCTTTTACAATGCTTAAATGATTTACCGTGCATAAAATCAGAGTGAATAGCCCCTCGATGCCCTACCCTAAACAGTGATAAAAACTTCTGCCCGGTCGGCAAAAATTTAATATGCTTTTGCCTCTCCAACCGCGAAGTTATATCTCCTGGCCTCGGATAAGATCATGACTCCTAGTTGAAGAGATAGAGGGAGAGAGAGAAGGGGACTGTGCCTGTGACAGACCTCTCTCTCCGAGGATAGCACTTTATTCGAGGCCGTCTCTTGACAAGCGATTTTAGGCGAGGCTGTATAGTACTGGGCTGGCAAATGAAAGGTCCGCGGTTCGATTCTCCGTGGAGGAAGAAAAAATAAAAAAATCATTTCTTCCCTGTATTAAGTTTAAAACTCCACCTGTGAACTGCAACGTTAACTAAACGTTCTACAGACGGAATAAAGGGGGTGGGTGAGGCGGTAATGGTGTCCTGTTCTCTTATATTGAGTTATAATAAGCTGCCGTCGGAGATTGGGCGTTGTCTATCCTGTGGCGTGAAAACATATTTCCTCCATGACTTAACTTTGTTTTAAGGACGACGAGAAACCAGCTAGAGCGTAGTCTATGAAGAAAAATATAGAAGAGAATCATGCACTACCTACCAGGTTTTGCTGAAAGATTTACCAAACTAAATCCATGCAGTAAGTTTACATGAGTCTTTGTATCAAATTTTCTCACAACAATATGGTGTTAAAAGCTAAAATTCGATTTGTTCTTCACGCATTAGCTTCAATTTTCTAAAACAATGGTTCTTTGTTTCTTAATAATATCAAACTATTAACTTTATTTGATTGCAATTTAATGGTACACTTATTTTCCTTGTAGTTTGTACTTGCACTAGTTTTTACCTCTCCGAGTGACGTATGTCACGGAGAGGTTCTATTTTGACGTGTCTGTCTGTCTGTTGTTACGCCCCACGTGACCGCGTTCGCAGTTTGCAAATCAGACCAAACGTGTTGTCAATTTCAGGACCGCATTTCCCGGAAATTTGGAAAATTGTATTCCACTTACACTGGCTAATATTCCAATGCCTGTCTAACACCACCATCGCCTGGATTTTTGTCCTGTACTTTCTGATTTCTAATCACCAATATTTGCTGCTCTTTGTCCATCCCACATGGACACCAGTTTGTACACACTGGCTTCTAAACACCACCATCTTCTTGTCTTTGCCCATCCCACATGGACACCAGTCTGCACACCCCGGCTTCTAAACACCACCATCTTCTGGTCTTTGCCCATACCACATGGACACCAGTCTTTACACACTGGCTTCTACACACCACCATCTTCTGGTCTTTGTCCATCCCACATTGACACCAGTCTGTACACACTCCACTATAATCGTTAAGGTTAAGATATACGCGTTGATCGGCTAGGGATTAAGAGAAACGTCTAGACTCCCGATGGCGGGGCTTCCACCAAAGGTTCACGCAATTGCGGATTTTCTTATCCATATCTTCGATTCGAATCCTTTATATACTACCTATTTGAGAAGGCGACCCAACATTCGTATGCTTCATTTCAAACGTCAAAATTAGTCAAGTCTATCAAGAATGTTTAATTGTTCTTTTTTAAAACGATGAATCTCTCAATAAGGCGAATAACTAACGAAGAAAATGTTTAATATTAATAATATTTATTCTAGTATTTAAGATAATCTTGTTTCTCAAATCAAAGTTATACGAAAATGGTTAAAAAGCAGTCTATGAGTTTGCGAGTGTTCCTGTGAGTTTTCTAGAGTTTGTTTGAGTTTACTAGAGTTTGTGGGCGTTTTTGAGAGTTTACTTGAATTTCCCTTGAGTTACCGCAAGTTCACCAGAGTTACCGTGAGTTCGCCAGAGTTACCGTGAGTTCGCCAGAGTTACCGTGAGTTCGCTAGAGTTGCCACGAGTTCGCTATAGATGCCACGAGTTCGCTAGAGTTACCGCGAGTTCGCTAGAGTTGCCACGAGTTCGCTAGAGCTGCCACGAGTTCTCTAGAGTTGAGGCGAGTTCGCTAGGGTTGCGGAGAGTTCGCTAGAGTTCCCTCAAGTTTGATGGAGTTTTCACAAGTTTGTGAGAATTCTTGTGACTTCACTGGCATTGCTATTTGATCGAAATTCGTAAACCGTGGCTCACTTGATCACGCACTCATCTGCTCGATACAGCACATCCACTCGATCACGCTTTGGCTTCACGCACTTTACAAGCCATTCCAAAGAATGTTTTGTATGTAAAAGCGCGTATCGGTGACTTTCGGCTTTTAAGCTCTAAAATTCTAAGGAGTCATCTTTTAAAGGGAAACATTGGCAAAAATTAAGTATTTTTATTCTGATTCCTTATGTTAAAATATGCTGCCTTGAATTTTTTTTCTGATTTTTGGAAGCGCTATTTATAGTATTAAACAATATTTGAAGTTTTGTATCCAAAACATGCATTTGAATTATGATAAAGCGACCTACCGGCCAATCAGCGCCCGCGATTTATAAGAGTCAACCCCCAAAGGTTTTCTCGGTCGAGTCTCATTTGCGTCGTCTGCATTAGGTTCAGAAATATGTATTCTACTTTTTAGCACTCGAAAGAAAGACAAGTTTTCAATCGCCTAACGATAAGCGGGTTAGGAACTTTAGTAATTAGCAGGTTCATGCTTTTATACGTTTCACTTAAACTCAAATTACTCTCGTAATCTTATTATATTAAAATGTGGCGGGTCGTATTTTGTTGTATATCTTGAGTGTCTAAGAATGGGAAGATCTGTGTTCTTAGATTATTGTTACTATTATTTTTTGTGATCTTTGAGATGGAAAAAATTAAAAACCCATCTTTTACACCTCAGCAGAGTCAAGCTGCAACACAATTACTATCCTCCTCAAACTCTAGCAGACGACGGGCACCGCGGAGTCACTGGTAACGAGCCCACTCTAAAAAAATACTTATTTCCCGCCCTTGGGAACTCAGCTTTTCCTGTTTAAAGCAGACAACATACCAGTTAATATTTTCTAGCCCTCACTGGGATTGGCTGATTTGGCTCTATCCCTATAAAGGTTTTTATTGGCCAGTAGGTAAGTGCGCTAAAATCGAGACCCATTGCTAAGCCTAACAAATTTTAAAAAATTTAATTTTCATTGAAAAAATTGTTTGAAAAATCAGAAAAAAATTTGAGACTTCATATTTAATTGAAACGAACCAGGAAAAATTAAAACATGGCACTAAGATTTTCAGCTGAGAGTCTCCCTTTAAGATGGTCGTCTATTTGAGAAACCCTGTTTTTTGGCCATAATTCAGAAAATATTGGTTTAAATCTCTTTAAATTTTAATGAGATCGGCAAAAATAAGGTTTTTTTATTTTTGTGCAAAGCTTCAAAAGTTTTAAGTTTTTGTAAAAAAATAAAAACTAAAATTAGCCTTAATTTAACTGCTTAGTCTTCAAACGGTTTAAAAGTGTTTTCTTCGGTTTTACAGGTTTGAATCTCTTGAAATTTTAGAGAGAGGTATATTGAAGGATTTTAAATTATCGTGCAAAGTTTCCAAGTTTTTAAATTAATAGTTTTTTCCCTAAAAACTAATAAAGTTTGTTTGAGCATGATCACAAACTATTTAGTAAATTTGGGAATTTTTAGGAAAAGAATTACTAGTTTCAAAACTTTGAAACTTTGCACGATAATGTGTAACCCTTTAATATACCTCTCACTAAAATTTCAAGAGATTCGAAACAGTGAAACCGAAGCAAACTTATTTCCACCGTTTGAAGACTAAGCTCTTTAATTATGGGTAATTTTCGTTTTCATTTTTCTACAAAAACGCAGTAAAAAGAAAGTTTTGAAACTTTTCACGAAAATAAACAAAACCTTATTTCGAACATGTTTTTAAGATTTCATGAGATTTGAACCAATTTTTTCGGAATTATGGCCAAAAAACGTGGTTCCTCCCATAGACGGTATGTTAAAAGGTGATTCCTCTGATTTGTGGCTTAGAATGCGTGATACCAGTAGTTCATAATAACCCCACCTTCAGGGTTATTATGAAGTACGAAACTCTTTAAAAAGCCCGTAACAACAAAGTTTCGCCGTAAAGCTCAGCGGATTCATACACCGCTCTATGGCCATTTTCGTACTCACCATTATTATGAACTCCTGGTGATAGGAGTTTTGAGGTCAAATAGACAGGATTCTAGAGCGCGTGAAGCCAGAGCGTGATCGAGTGGGCTGTGGCTATAGCAGCCTCTTCAAACAGGGCCGGAAATAAAAAAAATCCCCTATTGGACATGTGTCCAGTGTTATTCCGTTTGTCTGGAAAATTTATAGGACATTATCCACTAGAGTGTGCAAAAATAGAGTTGCATCTTCATAGTAGGGCTATCAAAACTTCGGAAAATTTATTGGTCAAAATGTCCAGTGACCCCCTTCATTTTTAAAAAAAAAATTATGGGACATTTTAAAATTTTATTGGACCATGACCAGTGGTCTGTGCTTATTTCCGGCCCTGCCTTCAAAGAATTCTAGTATAAAGTAAACGCGCAAATTAAGGATTTTGGGCTAGAAACTAAAATGAGGCTGTTACATCTAGAATGAAATAAACTGAACCGAACTACCAAAATACCTAGTTAATCAATGTGAAACGAGTTCTGTAGTTACTATGTGACAGGTTAAATCACTGTTTTGACTCTAAAAAACGTAATGGATATGATTCGCAGCAAATTGCGATTGTCAGTCTGCAAATTCAGTATATTTTAAGCACTTCTTAGTTTGATCAACCCTAGCTCTAACATAACAGAGGCCAAAATTAACATAGCTTTTATGGAAGGTGGTAGGAGTCATATCCTCTGCTCTATTGATTCAAAAATAAATTTAAAGGCATTGCAACCTCGAAGAAGTTGGTCTCCTTAATGAGTTTTCGGGAGTTCTCCAGAGTTTTATTGAGTTCCCAAGAGCTTTCTTGAGTTCCCCAGAGTTTTCTTGAGTTCCCCGGAGTTTTCGGGAGTTCCCTGGAGTTTTCGGGAGTTCCCTGGAGTTTTCGGGAGTTCCCTGGAGTTTTCGGGAGTTCCCTGGAGTTTTCGGGAGTTCCCTGGAGTTTTCGGGAGCTCCCTGGAGTTTTCGGGAGTTCCTTGGAGTTCTTGGGAGTTTTCGAGAGTTCTACTAATTTAAGCCTACAACTGTACCAAGAGTTCACATGAGTTCGCCAGAGTTCTATTGAGTTTGCAAGAGTCGTCTGAGTTCAATTGAGTTCACGTGAGTCATACACGTCTTGTACACCTGAGTTCCTAAGTGTCTGCCCCCTCGTCCTAAAGGTCTGAAGTACATCAACCAAAGGTTCGTTAACTTTCTTAATGAACGAATCGTCAGCGTTGTCGTGCTACTTGAGTCTTCTTCAATAATTCTATGCCTCAACTGGCGTTCACGCGCACTGACTAATAACGCTGGATAGCCGCTAAATATTATTCAACTACTCTCGAGCACATAATGACGAGTTGAAGAGCTACGTATCGCGTTACGTTATTGCTCGTGGAACCGATGCGTAGTAAAATGTCAATTTTTGGCAGTTCCACTTCCAACTGCCGATTGATCCCATAGACCATTTTCATAGCACCGCTTAAATTTGACACCGCTAAACAAATCAATTGCTCATTAGGTAATCCGCTGTCAACAAAGTCCAAATGAGAAGCGTGCAAATCACGAAACACGCTTAAAATTACGGCTTTTGTTAAATGTTCATATCGCTACAAGCCCGTGAAGTCGACGCGAATTTACTTAATGACTCGCGTAATTTAATCTAAATCGGCATAATTATCGCATGGATAAAGAATGCGCGTGAGGAAATGTTTTCACGCTATAGGATAGGCTACTCCCTATATTGAACGACAGCTTATTCTGTATATACTCTGTTACAGCATCTCTATGTAACGTAGCTTTGTACGTGCTTTCAAGAGACGAAAAACTTCAGGATCTTCAGGATTTAAAATATCTGCGAGTTTTTTTAACTAGAACGCACGGACCTCTTGGCCTTAGTTTCAAATACGTTTGAAATTGCCTACCGCCTACAACACCTATTTGAAACTAAGTCCTGGAGGACCGTGCACTCGAGCTAAAAAACTCGAGGATATTGTAAATCCTGAAGATCCTCAAGTTTTTTGGTCCCTCGTCAGCACGCACAAAGCCACTTTACATAGAGGCCTAGCTTTACGCGTGCTAACACTCGATGTTGTAACAGAATATATACAGAATATGCTATCGTCGGAGATAGGGAGTTGCCTATCCTGTAGAGTGAAAAGAAATTCCTCACGCGCATTTTTTATCCATGATTATCGTCTACTCTTCATAGTGTCACTTGAAATTATGGAGAATATCATTTTTCAAGTCCCGGCCAAAAGTGTCTTGTGTACCTTGAAACTATCAAAAAAGTCAGCATTAATCATGCGGACAAATATTGCAACCTGATTTAAGTTACTGAATTGAAAAATTAAATTGTCTCACCATTTCATGATTGCAGATTGCGGTCTTTCTTGGAAACCAGCCAAATCACAGCATTTGACCGCTTGTTTGAGAGAGACTTTCACATCGAATTGGAACCTCAACATTCGACGGCTGAGAATGAAGTCCACGTACTCGGGTTCAAGGACATTGAAGCGAAGTTCCGATTGTGGGCGGCAATGCTTGGAGTCGCTTCTTTCTTCTTCACCCTCGAGCTACTGACAGGATTCCAGTTTCGAGAGGCACTGAACATCACTAGGATGAAACGAAGATTGTAGGAGTGAAACTCCTTGTAACAGAACTTTAAACCGTAAACTGATTTAAAACGATTCCGATCTGAACAAACACATCACGTTGAGTAGGTTCAGTCTAGTATTTGCACGAAACATAGGTTTCTTCATGGTTAAATCACACATGCAAAATTGTACACCACCCGTTAGCAAAAACGAAGTTATCCTGCACAGAAAGTAGCTGATTACAAGTTTTAAGACATGGTATAGAAAGGGTTTCCTCCTTTTGGAGCGAAGCCGCATTCGAGCGAAAAATTTTATTCGTTATTTAAATTTCCAGCCCAATGGAGTGTTTCACTTATTTGGGAATATTTTTCAAAAAATTAGTAAGTTGGTTTTAAGAGTACATTCTGTATGACCGAAGAAGCGTGGTATAGTGTCGAGTTTCCCTTTTAATGAGCTCCGTTTCAATAAATTGGGGTGATATATGCATGGTGGGGGAGGGGTAATGCTTGGATTTGCTTGATCCTGGAGTTGCTGTAACCGATGTAGGACCTGTAAACATTGAGTGTTATGACGATGAAACGACACGCTACAGGCATGTAACCACTTGTAACTGGGCTTGAAACTGGAATCTGATTTTAAACTATTATGATCTGAACAAACAGGTCAGACTCAAATGCAAATGAATAACACGAAAGTGTTTTTCCACTTGATATCGCAATAATGATACACCATGCAGAAGCGTTTTAATACTACTTTTATAAGTGATAACTAGGTAGTTACTGAAAAAATGTTATAAAATTTTATAACTCTCAGATCTGAAATATATTTAAGTTATTAGTTTGAATAGAAACTAGATTTATAAAATGCTAGTTAACTCTGAAGAAATATATATTTTTGACCATGTATCAATTATGCAAATACATATAAAGAGAAAAAGTCGAAATAAATGTTAAGTATCCTAAAAATATTAAAAATCTATACAGTTTTGCTTTAATTAAGAAACTCCTCCGCTATTAGCATGCAAAGAAAAGATTGATATAATTTACCGGTTCTGGTGGATTGCATAACGGTGGATAAGAAATAATTTCTCCCACTTTCATTCACCCAATTGCCATCTTTCCCGAAGGAGACACTGATTTTTGTTACCAAAGTGCGTGTGTAAATACCCTATTTTAGAGTTATGGGTTAAGAGGGGGAAGGTTAGCTTATGTTCTGCTGATTTGGATTGGTTTGAAACGCTTGGTTCTGTTAGAGGGAATTTAGAAAAAAAGCTGAAACGAAGAATAAAACGATGTACCTCAATCTACCCGAATCGGGAGGTGTGTAATTGGGTGAATCGGAACCAACGAATCAGTTATTGGGTGAAATGAAGTTTTAGGAAAAGTGCTGAAATTAATTTGAGTCAAAGGGGGTGATCTTAAGGTAGTATTGCTTGTATTTTAGGCAAAATCAAAATTCACTTGTAAAAATCAAGAGCACTCGGAAATAACAAAACGCTGTGGATATAGTTTCCGATTCAGCTGAAGTTTCAAATAGATCTTCGATATAATCAGAAGTGAGATGAAACTAGAAGTGAAGGGCTCTAGCATTGGTAATAGATCCTGGGACTAGTGAACAAATTTGTGGGTTTTATGACACTTCAATCGCGCCTACACTAGAAAGAAAAAATAGGTCGAGTTCCAAAAACATTTCCAACCCCCTTCACCTCAACCTAAAGCCGCGGAACACGGACGCGGGTGCTTCAATCTAGCTCGGCTGTCTACCGCCACGAGCTTCTCACGTTTTGGAGGGAAAACTCTGAAACCGCCACCAGAGGGCCAACCGTTGGGGTCTTATCAAGAATATTCACTTTCGCTGAGTGAAGAATTTGGTTAGCTCAGTACTTCTAGTCTCATCTCATTTCCGTTGATACCAAATAGTTCGTGTAGAAGCCTGGAAGCGATGGAATCACATGGAGCCCCTCAGGGAACAACTCTATCAATCCCAAGTGACACCAAAAGTGGATGAGGGGAATGTATAAAAATGGCCATAAAACCTTTATGGAAAAGCGCGGACATCAAAGGCTCACCGACCACTATTGCGTTTATTAGTGACAGATGAACTTGCAAACATGCGACTGAAATTTGATCAGACATTTATACTCCTTGGTTTAACCTTCGCGGTCGACACGATTACAAAAGAAAATGGACGCGATAGTAACTTCGGTTGATTTCTTATTACAATACGCTTCAGAAACATCAGAAAGAAATTGATGATAACAATTGTAAAGTACAACGTATTGCTGAATCGAGGGCATTTATGAATTTTCCGAGCAAATAGTGACGACAATGATGAAGTTAAAAACAGAAAAATTTAAGATAATTCACTTAAAACGTTAAGCCTTTGCCAAAATAAACGAAACGAGTCTTTAATAATGAGGGACAAATACAATTCTCTCTAAATCAGGGGTAACCAGAACCTTACCAGTTACCAACACTGTCCAGAACTTCAAAGTCTAGAAAAACACATTTGAGGAAGTTCTAGCTTACACAATAGCAGACGACGGTATCCGCTAACCAGCACAAGACCTACTTTTAGGTAGTAAATAAACCTAATATAGCTACGTCGAGTCAAAGGCCAACTACGGCGAAAATCTGATTGGCCATTTTCATATTGTCCCCTCGTCCACTTTTACTGATACTAAGCTATTTTATATGTTATTGTTGTTCGCGGATGAAACCTAGTCTATTTAAATTGCTGACACTTGGGAATCACCTTAAGCTATAATGGCGAGTGTAAATAGCTAAAGCAAACTTAGACAAAGACTCAACTAACCAAAGTACTAAGTGAAATTAAAGAGGTTTTACACAAATGTAGTCCTAACCGTAAACAAATTCTTCTGTCATAGAATGAAAGTAGTCCTTTTCAAAATTTAAAAAAAAAAGTATTATCTAGTGATTGTGCGTTCCCATTAGGGAATCCAAAGTTCAGAGTATATACTAATATAATTACTTAGAATATTGGAATTACTAATAGACTAATATTTTTGGAAACAAGCGATGACTCTCAGAACGAATATGCGCGTAAAAATTTCTTTACGAGATATTTAAATTACCACATCAATGTTGATTGATGTATTCTAAGTAATAAAAGGAAAATAAATAATTACTAAATGTATTTGTGGGAAAATAAATAATAAATAATAACTAAATGTATTTGTGGGAAAATAAATAATAAATAATAACTAAATGTATTTGTGGGAAAATAAATAATAAATAATAACTAAATGTATTTGTGGGAAAATAAATAATAAATAATAACTAAATGTATTTGTGGGAAAATAAATAATAAATAATAACTAAATGTATTTGTGGGAAAATAAATAATAAATAATAACTAAATGTATTTGTGGGAAAATAAATAATAAATAATAGCTAAATGTATTTGTGGGAAAATAAATAATAAATAATAGCTAAATGTATTTGTGGGAAAATAAATAATTACTAAATGTAATTGTGGGAAACTAGATAATTACTAAATTTATTTGTGGGAAAATAAATATTTAGTAAATGTGTTTGTGAGAAAATAAATAAATACTAAATGTATTTGTGGGAAAATAAATAAATACTAAATGTATTTGTGGGAAAATAAATAATTACTAAATTTATTTGTGGGAAAATAAATATTTAGTAAATGTATTTGTGGGAAAATAAATAATAACTAAATGTATTTGTGGGAAAATAAATAATAACTAAATGTATTTGTGGGAAAATAAATAATTACTAAATGTATTTGTGGGAAAATAAATAATTACTAAATGTATTTGTGTGAAAATAAATAATTACTAAACGTATTTGTGGGAAAATAAATAATTACTAAATGTATTTGTGGGAAAATAAATAATTACTAAATGTATTTGTGGGAAAATAAATAATTACTAAATGTATTTGTGGGAAAATAAATAATTACTAAATGTATTTGTGGGAAAATAAATAATTACTAAATGTATTTGTGGGAAAATAAATAATTACTAAATGTATTTGTGGGAAAATTAATAATTACTAAATGTATTTGAGGGCTCTCGAAGTTAGGGACACTAGCTGGATGGCGCATTTACTGCCCTCCCCTGCCTCTCTTTTCGCCTGCCAAGTAGTAGCTAGGGCCGTCTCTCTTTCTGAGGCATGATCTTCAAGGTGGTCCAGATTAACCTGCATCGCTGCAAAGCAGCCTCGGCAGTTCTATGTCGGAGGTTTGCCTTAGAGGGCCTGGATGTGGCCCTCATTCAGGAACCTTGGATTCATAATGGTAAAATCCTTGGTTTAAAGAATGCAGGTAACACCTCTTATGACTTTATCTCACCCAACCCCAGGGCGTGTGTTCTGACTGGGAAGGGTCTTGACACCCTGCCGCTTCCGAACTACCTCACTAGGGATACTGCTGTGATTAAGGTATTGCTCTCCTCTTTTGGTGAGGCAACTGGCCTTATCATAGCGTCTGCTTACTTTGCCAATGATGCCCCGGACTCCCCCACCACAGGAGGCTGGCGCTCTTGTCGACCACTGTGAGTGGCAGAGGGACAGGCTCATTCTAAGCTGTGATGCCAATGCTCATCACTTGAGGCAGCAGCGACTGCAACAAACGTGGTGATGAACTGCTTCAATATCTGGTCGGTACGAACCTGCATATTCTCAACAGGCATAATGAACCAACCTTCGTTACTTGTGTTACAAATTAGGTCATTGATGTCACCCTTGCCACAGACAATATCAGTCTGTCGGTATCTAACTGGCATGGGTCCAGTGAACCGTCTCTCTCAGACCATAGGCACATCTGCTTCTCGGTCGCGGTCAAGTCAACTTCGGTTAAGACGGCACTGCGTAACCCCCTTCGGACCGATTGGCCGGCTACAGGGAGGAACTCTGCCTCCTACTCAGAAGTAATGCTCCTAAGCTTTCCTCGGTGCTTGAATTTGATTTGGCAGTTGATCTCATGCAACAAACCATTATCAATTCCTACCACCATAACTGTCCAGAGAAGCCTGCCAGCCGGGCCAAGGCTCGTTCCTTGGTGGAATACGGAACTTGGCAAGATTCGCTAGCTCACTCGTACACTCTTTAACAGGGCCAAGAGGATTTGGGTCTGGACTATTTATTGACAGACCCATAACAAGTACAATAAAGCCATTCTGGAGGCCAAGAGGAACTCCTGAGGGACTTTTGCGGTAGCATCTCCGATGCCCCCGCTACTGCCAAGATCATGAAGATCCTGGCTCATGATAAAACTCACCAGCTAAGCACCATCAAGGTGGCAGAAGGTGAGTTTACCAAGTCAGGGACGTATACCCTAGAGTATATGCTTAAGGTACACTTTCCGGAATCCAAGGATTTTGACCCCACATGCACCGACGCTCTCCCCGTGCACTTTTTGAGAGCACACACGGCAGACTGGGGCATTGCCAATAAGATAGTTACATACTCAAGACTTAAGTGGGCTGTTAACTCGTTTCAGCCCTAAAAGTCCCCTGGCCCAGATGGCGTCTTTCGTGCCCTCCTCCAGGAAGGCATAGACGCCATTGGCCCCTATATGTGCAGGATATTTAGGGCCTGCATTGCTCTGGGGCATATTCCGGATATCTGGAAGCGCTCAAGGTTATCTTTATTCCCAAACCTGGGAAGACGAGCTATCTTGAGGCCAAGGCATTTAGACTTATCTGTCTTACCTCTTTCTTCCTAAAAATTTTAGAGAAATTGGTGGACAGGCATTTGCGGGATGAATTCTTTCCCACACTCCCCTGTCCACTGCTCAGTTTGCCTATCAGAAAGGCAAATCTAGGGAGACGGTGCTGCATGGCATTTTGAACTGCCTTGACAGGACCATCGAGTTCAAGGAGATGTCTTTAGCCATCTTCCTTGATATTGAGGGAGCCTTTGATAGGGTCACTAGTGAAGCTATCCTTCACGCTGCGGAACGGTTTGGTATTGACGACACTTTGTGTCTTTGGATACACTCCATGCTTACGCATCGTAGGTTGACGGCGTCTCTTCTCGGGGAATCCTTGGAGATCTCCACCGACCGTGTCTGTCCACAGGGAGAGGTTCTTTCCCCTCTTCTTTGGTGCCTGGTGGTGGTAGAGCTACTGGGTCGACTCGGGAAGGGGGGTATCACTGCTTTGGCTATGCGGATGACATCGTAGTGATTGTTACAGGGAGGTTCCCTGCAACTATCGCTGCACTGATGAAAACTGTCTAGCATGATGTTGAGGAATTGTGTAGGGGAGTCAACCTCAACCTCAATCCCAACAAGACTGTCCTTATACCGTTTACCCGGAAAAGGACCAATGACCTCTTCAATGATATTTCCTTCTTTGGACTGGTTTTGAAGAAGCCCACCGAGTTCAAGTACCTTGGTGTGACCTTTGATGCCAAGTTTACTTGGAAATCTCACCTTGAAGGCCAAAATTCTATTTTGGCGTATAAGGAGTTCAGTCAGCAAATCCTGGGGCTTAAGACCTAGCGGCGTGAACTGGATTTATACTAGGATCATCAGGCCGGTGGTCTCCTATGGAGTTCTTGTCTGGTGGTCCAGGGTTCGCCTTAAAACAGCCCAAGATGAACTACGCAAGCTCCAATGTCTGGCGTGCATCGGTATCACGGGGTCCATGAGGAAATCCTGCAAAATATGCTTCCTCTCCACCTCTTTTTGGAGGAAGAAGCTATTATGGGAGCCTGTAAGCTCAAAAACCACGGTTGGTGGAAGCCCAAGCTTTGGGACTTCAGTCACACCAAGCTTATCAGTGAGTAAAGCAGTCTTGAGCCATCACTTGCGATGGTCTCAGATAATTGCGTAGTATCATGTCACTTCTACAAGCCCTTCATCGTGCACTTTCTTAGTCGCACTGCTTGGGAGTTTACCCCTGTCCTTGGAACTGGGGGGGACCTCTGGTTTTTGGATATGGTGCCGGGGTCTACTACTTGACCAAGAAGTTTGGTTTTTACAGGAGCCTTGGCAATTGTGGCAGCAGTTTTCAGGCGGAAATCATGGCCATTTGTCTATGTGCGGATTTCTGCGTCAATACAAATTTCCGCGGACGGACGATTCAGATTTATTCGGATATTCAGGCCGCCCTAAAGGGACTGTACCAGTGCCTTGTCGACTCTAGATATGTCCTCAGCTGTCTGGATCTGCTGGGTTCTTTGGCTACCCGCAACAAGGTTCAATTGCTGTGGGTGCCAGGACACTGCGGACACCTGGGAAATGAGAGGGCTGATAGGTATGCCAAAAAGAGGGGGGGCTGAGGCGAAGTTCTTCGGACCTGAGCCTGCAGTTCCTATCCCACATGACATCATTCGCCATAGGAATCACTGCCGGTTGTCTGCACTTCAACTGCAGCTCTGGCTCGACTTGGATGGGCAGAGACAAACCAAGGAGTTTGTCCCGGGTCGTTCCATTACTAGGGCAAAGGATCTGCTTGCCCTTACCAAAAGCAAAATTAGGCTGGTTACCAGTCTCCTCACTGGACACTGCCGGCTGAATAGACACCTGCACTTATTGGGCATCGTTGATGACCCACTTTGTAGGTTCTGCGGGGAGGCAGAGGAAACCTCCTCCCATATCCTCTGCAGCTGCCACTACCTCGCGGCCATGTGGTTTGAGCATTTTGTCATGCACACCATGGAACCTAACCAGTTCTCTACTGTCTCGGCCAACCGGATCCTCCGATTCATCGAGGCGACAGGACTCTACGCAGTCTAACCAGCTCGGGGTGCACAATATACCATTGGTATCCGTGCTCGACGTGGCAACGCGTCACCCCTTTAAACATTAAACATTAACGGTAGCAGTCTTGTTAGCAAACTAAGAATATCCTTAAGATTAAACGAGAGGGCAATGTTTACATGACAACCCAGTTGTGAATGTAGCTTTGAACATAGAGGGTATACAGTTGAGGCGTAGACAAATGAGCCTTACCAAAACATTAGGTAATATCTCTGCAAAATATATATATACGCTTCATTTCACGGTTTTTCTCTATTGACTGATATCCATGTGTTAAAGACACATCCTTATTGAATGTAAAATGGCGTCTTAGTTACCGTATATTGTCAGCAACCCTAGCAGCGACCCCAGGGATTCATCTCTAATTTCTTTACCAAATTAATGGTCCCTCTCTTTGCCACCTCATAATTGTCTCCCATCATATCAATTGTAGCGCCACTTGGTATCGACCTTCCCTAAACTCAAGGTTTTTCTCAAAGGTTTCTGAAAGAGATTCTTGTTCACTTACTTTAGTTTGTTTGCTATCATGGATACCAAGTGATTCTGAATTCCAGAAATCGGTCAATTGTTCAGACACTTAAGTTTCCTCCGAGAGGTTGGCCACGTGTATCACAGCGATAGTATTAATCTCTGTATTGCCCCTTTTCCCTTGTGACCTACCCTGTACAATCCATCCCGAAACGGTATTCATTGCCATTAAATCAGGAGATAGGCGTTCCATTTCCCCATTAACTACTCTCCAGAAAATGTCAGCAGCTAGCAAAACCTCTATAGGGGCATGGGTTCCTTCATTATCTTGACTAACTAAGTCTGCCAATTTTAATTTCAGTTTTTCATTTCCTCTGAGCTTTTCCCCGGGTACCGCGAAGACGGTCCCGTTAATAGAAGGAGTTTCTAGAGCTATTATTTCTACCATTTCACCTGTTTTGATGTTTTTCAACCTATCACTACCTTGAGTCTCTTTCCCGCCAAAACGGTTGGTTAATATTGCAATTGCTCCCTGACTATTTTGTTCGTTTAAGATTAGTCCGTATATTTCCGCCTCAGCGGCCCCTTTTAGATACGATTTCAAATAAATCTGTAGCATTTAGATGTGGGTTGTTGTGGATCGCTCCCTCATATTGTGTCCAAAAATCTAGCCTCTTGTCCACGTTTCCGTCGAATTTCTTGATCGCCAACTTGGGTAGTCGCAAGTCGCAACGTCGTCCCTGGTTCTTGGCGGTTTCTCGTCGATCGTCCTGACGCTGCCTCGATACTTGAGGAATTTCCAACTATCCGAAGTCGTCCGCTATCCGCTGGGCCTTGCTTCTCCTCGAGGTATTTCTTGGCTCGTGCTCGCCAATGGACCAATCTTTCACTGTATTTTTCCGCTAGCTCATGGTCTAGTATTATTAAGCCTATAATTCAACCAATACTGAAACTTAAACAAGAATTGATACACCACTATCGTCGGGTCACATGAACTCAAAACAATATGGAAAATTTTAAAAAGCTTGTTACAAATGAATAAGTTTCAATAAAAAGTTACGTGAAATGATTAACAATGCAAATACAAGTTACGTATTTCGCATAAAATACACTTTAATGAGAAAAATTAGAATGAAAGTCGTGCTATTCTACTTAAATGCAGTAAAAAACGATGTAAAATGAAAAAAATGTGAGACATACTGATGCTAAGCAGCTAAATGTAGCTTAAAGTTTAATTAATTAACTAAACCCCAATCAGACGTTCCGTCAAAAGACTAAAAAGTCGTTTAAAGTGCTGTTAAAAGACTAATTTTGAATTTAAAGTGATGTGAAAGGGCAAAACATCTAATTAAAAGTTAGGTTTCTTATGGGCCGTTTATTTACCATCCGAGTTTCTCTATTCCCGTTCACCGACCTCGTTATTTACATTTCCTATCCTTGGAAATGCGAAATAGGCCTATCAATAAAGAGAAATTGACGAATGATAAGTTGAAAAAAATTCTAAAGTTTATATTTAGGAGTATTTAATTCGGATATTAAGTTGAAATAACTCCTAAAATTTGGAATATGCCTATACATTCAGTTAAATAGTATTAAATTTGAATATAAATAACTCCTAAAATTGGAAATATTTTGAAATTGGCATAGGCCGTTTATTAACCATGAGAGTGTCTCTATCCCCCTTCACCGGACACGTTATTTACATTTCACTATCCTTGAAATTAAGAAATATGTCTATATTTTCAATAAAGAGAAATTGGTGAATATTTAGTTGAAATAATTTCTAAAGTTTAAAATATAATTAAAAGTATTAAGTTGAAGTATATTGGCTTGAATTTCTTGAATATAACGGCGGCACCGTTATCTTAAATAGTTCCGGAACACCTGCTTCAAATTCCGTATCATTAACGTAAGTCGAAACAGAGGTGTTGGAATACACTGTTAGGCTGAAAATATAATATTGGAATACACTATGTTAAGCTAAACATTATTACTTACGTTATTTGACTTAAATATATCTGACATTGTTAGTATATAACTATTATAAAACAGGTAATGAAAATAAATGATGAAAAAGTGGGCGGAAGTGTTGTTAATCTACTAAAATACGGATCAAGCTGACGTGAAATGAAATCATTCGATTGAAAGCGAACTAATATGACTAAGACAGTAGATCAAAGTGGTGTTAAATTACTTAATTGTGTATTAAATCGCATTCAAAGGAACTAAAAGCAGTTAGACGTTCATGAAATGACTAAATTACAATTGTAAGTATTGGCAAAACACCAAATATAGGTTTAAGTTCTGTTTAAAGTCTAATAAAAGTCCCGCTATATTGTTATTATATTACTGAAATAAAACTGATAATGAAGTTGAATGTTCAAAAAGTCGCCGAAAGTGTTGTTAATTTACTGAAATGCGTTTGAAAACGCTGTGAAACGAAAACATTCAATTGAAAGCAAACTAATATGACTAAGAAAGCGGATAAAAGTGTCGTTAGTCTAATCAAAGCTTTTAGAAAACGTTGTCAAATGAATAAATATCAATAAAAATTACTGTGAAATGACTAACATAACGAATAACAGTTACATCATATCTCTAAAATGTACTTGAAAGCCATGGTAAATAACTTAAATGTGATTGAAGTTGTTCTTAAGTGACTGAAGCTGAAAATCCTTTCACGATGCTGTTAAGCGGATCCCTAGTTTTAGGAAATGTGACCAGACTGGTTTATATTCCCCGGTGGGATGTTTGAAACATGTACCTCGCGGAATAGGGACAGAGCACCTCAATTTACATAGAATTTAACAAAGTTTCGCATATTCTCCCAACCCAAATGGAATATCAAACCATCCGCAAGATTGATGACAAACAATCCATGCAGAGAACGGTGAAAATCCCAGAGTTCTTAGACCTGAGGGGGCGCTTTTTTAAATAGGCGGGTGGTGACCCCAGTAAACTCACGACTCTTGGATAAATTGTCTTGGGCCGATCAAATGTTTTTACATCTCCAAGTGACGATATCGTGACGGAGAGGTATTACACTGGACGTATCAGGGTGTGTGTGTCTGTCACCGCTTTCGCAGTTCCCAAATCGGAGTTCACAGAAAGCAATTTTTCGTTTCCCATTACCATCGTTAGGATTAAGAAATACGAGGCGATCGGCTAGGGTTACAAGAAACGCCTAGCCTCCCAATGGCAGTGCTTCCACTGCAAACAAAACCTCGAGATTTTTTTTCGTTTAAAGCATTCCAAAGTAACTCCTGATGCGTGAGCTGAACTAAATTGAATTCGAATTTATATACTTTCCCTTCATATCCAAAGGGATATAATAGAAGTATTTACCCCATCGCTAAATATAATGATGGCAATATAAAGCTTCACGTAATTGCGGGTTTCCTACTAATTTATTGAGAATCAATCGCCTTATATGCTCTGAATTTTTAAAAATTGTAGTAGAGGTATACGCTTGAATTCAAACGTCAACATTAGCTATGTTTAAATTGATTTAGGGACTAAAATTTGTCAAAACGATTTAACTAGATATAAAATAACGAATGTCAATTATATGTATTTAATTATTTAAGAAAAACCCCTTAATTGCGTCTCGACTTGGAGAGGTTCATTTTGGTTTCCCAACTTGTTCTAGTCGCGTCGATCGAATATGTATCAACGCTAATTGTCTTGCATTTTGTTGAACTATGCGTGTCATTCGACGGGAAATGGAGTCAGATAGCGTGCCAGTATCCATTTACTTAGATTGCTAAATCAGAGCCTTTATAGCGCATAGAGGATATAAAGAGGAGGAGTAGTCACTTTAGCCTTTACCAATATAAAAGGGAATATCTCGCCAAATATTTACTATTCAATTCCGATTTTTCTATTTGGATACAATACCTTCTCTGTACAATACATATCATTAGTGGTTGAAAATGTCACCTACTTAACTGTATATATGTGGAGGTGGAGAGAGATATTTAGACAAAGCAAGGTAACCACCAAGAAACCTGGTACCTTAAGTTGCTCCAAAACCTTTTACGATAACTCAATACAAAAACTGTCCATTCCTCTTCTTTATATCCTCTAAGATAGCAGTCTACATTCTCACGTATTCGTGCGCGCGTGATAATGGTCATTATAATTCTAACGCTTTTTGACATTGTGCCTCAAAACGCTACAGCATATTGTAGAGTATACACTTGGCCAAAAGTTGCCAAATGTAGACACACCTTAAAATCAAGTAACGATCGACATCGTCATTTCGCGAAACAAACAGACTCCCATGACATTAAATTTTCAGATCTCGTCTCCGTGGAAAATGACAACTCGCACATTTTCGCCAAATTTCGAAGCTAAATAACAAATTGTCTGGGAACATCAAATAACGTAATATATATATCAATATTACTCAAATATTTGGCGTTATCGGGTAACGTAATCAACTATATTCAATATGTTATTTTCCAATGTAACCTTGAGAATGGCCCTGGATAAGGTAAGGTTTCAAAATTATCATTTGCAAAAATTGATCGCTTCCAAGACACTAGAGAAAGTGATTTATATAACAACATTTATATTCCAAGGATAAAATTTCTGTTTTCAGGCATTCGTCATGCAAAATACGGGCGAATTCAATTTCAAAGCTGTTTCTAAATATTATTCTGTTGTAGCGGAATTTTTAACCAATTTCAAAACGTAAATGCATGCAGTAATTAAATAAGCTTCCTGATTTTAATTTCGATTAATTACAGTAATAAGCTTCAATTAATTCCTGACGCTGGAAATCTCGTAAGTAAAATTCGAATTTTAATTTCATTTCTTTGTAAGAAAAGAGTTTAAAGAGTTTACGAGTTTTTCACGAAGTATGGACAAAAAAATATTATTTTTGAATATTGAATAATGTTCGGCACATTTCCGACCGATTAATTTCTAGGCGTTTACTTTTTTTCAGAATACCGACTTGAGATATGATTTAACTAACTATTGGTGGGATATCCATAATAATAAAGCATACATTACTGGTTATCAACTGGGACCACCCATCCAATTCACATATTACACGTTTTTGGTCAAATACTTTCGACCGGAAGATGTTAAAGTCACCAGAATGTTTAACAGTACCGCTTATGGGGTATAAAATTTTGATAATGAACCTGACCCTTAAAATTAAACCCGAAAATAATTATCAGGCTTTGCTCATTTTACTCTTGTGGGCTCTACTTGTCAAAATTTTGTATTGGAAACTAGCACAATTGGGAACAACCCTTGGAAAAAAGCAAATAGGCAAGAGTTTGCATTTTACCTAAACGTTTTTGAATAATGTTAGGCTTGAATATATTCTTATTAATACGAAAGTCATTTCACATTGAAACACGTAGGTTCTCTGGGGATCGCAATCGTGTTATTTGTGTCAATAACAAAAGCCAATGTGTATTCTTACCACGTTTACCAATCATCCCCAAAAATCTATACTCTCGACGACTTAATGAAGGAGCCCAACATGAAGGTCTTCGTCCAAGATGATTTTCACATTAAACGCTACATGAAAGTATGTCACTATGTCTTTGAAGAAATATTAATTCCGCTGTTAAATCACAATATTATAGCATCTCTCTACTATTATGTTTTCCCTTTCTACATGATCTCTTCTTTTCAGACGTTTTAATCCCACTAAAAATTCTTAAGACAGGCAAATAATAATAATAATTACGATGCAGATCACCGATCACTTTTGACACTTTCCTTTAGAAAAGGTCGAATCATAAATATTATGCATTTCCAGAAATATTTCCATGATTTTTACGACGATTATCTGGAAAGGGTTATGAAACTGAAAGAGTCTGGGTTTAATGAAAAGGAAGTATTCAAAGCGAACGAAAATATAGCGTTTATAGCCTATTCTACGGTAATGCGACGTCACTGTTTCTGGTATAAACACCTAGAGGGAGTCAACTACGGGGAGATTTTCATGGAACAACCATTCTCCTATCTATTTTCGCAAAACGCATCCTTGGAAGGAAGAGAAATATTCGTTCAAAGGTACCAAAACAAGACCCTTATGGTTACATAAAATATATTAAGACATACCCTAATTGATGAAAATCTAATTAACTCATTAGCTCTTAAAATAGTTTATTAATTACTGACAGATTGCAAACTTTTCTGGAAACTGGTCATGATATTCGTAGCGAATTCGTATGGTTGACCAATTTTTGCCTTGAGAATGAAAGCAACAAAGATCAAATCATCAAGAATTTGACCTCTAACCTGAAAACTTTGGCTCCGGCTTTCGCCAGTCTAATTGTTCTGTACATGTTGAGTGTGATTGCTCTCTTGGTCGAACGTGACGTAAAGAAGATGAATCCAACTACAGGCCCGGATGATACAAACAAGCAGAAATACAAACTCAGACCTAGGGATTTTTTTCGTTTAAAGCATTCCAAAGTAACTCCTGATGCGTGAGCTGAACTAAATTGAATTGGTATTTATTTACTTTCCCTTCATATCCAAAGGGATATAATAGAAGTATTTAACCCATCGCTAAATATAATGATGACAATATAAGGCTTTAAACAGTTGCTAAAATATCTACGAGTTTGCGTTGACATGACTTAAAATTAATTAATCGCGGAAGTCCATTGAATTATCGTAGGAAATAACAATTACAAAAGCTGGTAAAGCGTACGTCTCTGCTGGGGTAAGAACTTCTTTAAACTCCATGGATGGGGGTTAGTTTTTCCCCCTTTTCCCAGCCCTGTTAGAAATATCGAGCTCCTCTCTTGGAAGTCTTTCTTCACGAGAGCGGGGCGCGACTTCTTCAGCCCATGAACGCTGGATCTCTAAATGGACCGGAAAACGGGGAAGACCCCATATATAGCACGTTTGCTTTTTAAATAATAAAAAAGGAACGGCTACTCTCGTTAAATGTTTTTAATAGGTTTATGAAGAATCATAAAAAACTGAATTTCTTGACTGTTCTCAAATTCACAGCTCCCATCCCTTCCCCTGATGCTATGCTAGAGAGCGTTCGGTTTTGGTTTTGCACTAGAATAGGGCGTTTTCCGGTCCCTTAAGAAATACAGCGTTCATTTTCAACCAGGGTTGTTGATTTTTTTATTTAAATCGGATTTTTTTGATTTTTATTGAACTACTAGATAGTAAATTACCAACATGAAAACTTTTGAGTCAAAATTAATCAAAAGCAAAATAATCATGACATTTAAGCAGCTATGGGATATTGTTACTATTCAAATGCTTATATAGAAAGACTAGCTTGACCGCTATTTCATTTCCTAGCCTTTCCAGCAAGACAAACTGGAGTTCTGGGAAAACCTTAAACTGAAATATACCAAAAACATGATTATTTTTAATTTTAGGTCTTTCCTAGTTAAGTTTCTTCTCGAGTTTCTTAAACTACTACTTGGAATCTCAGAAAACATTTTTTAAAAATAAAAATAAATACTTGATTTTAATCAAATGATTTTTTTTAAAAAATCGCTTGATTTAAGTCATGATTTAAATCAAACCGATTTAAATCAAACAACCCTGTTTTCAGCCAATATCTATTCCTCTACCAATAGGGCAAATTTTGGCGTACGAGTCGCACCTAAACCGGACAACTAAGAATAGTTTTGCGAGGTGGCGAATGTGTCGCCCTCCTTCAGCAGGCCCGTAGCCAGAAAGGTTACGCAGAGGGGGCAGTATCTTTCTGTGAGGGTGCATGGCAAATGCAATTTTTTTATAGAATAATATAAATATCAAAGTTGTCAAACAATAAATATTTTCGCAGGTATTTCATTATTGACACATTTAACATTTGAAATTGAAACTTTTCTAAAAAGTTTAAAGAAAAATATTGTTAATAAACAATTCTAAATCTAAATTTCTGGTCAAATCTTTTTCGTAGGCTAGCGAAGTTAAGTTTCACTTTCTTTCGTTAAAGTGAAAATACGCGAGTAAGGCAGGAAAAGCTTGCCGCGCAACTTCGTAAGTCGCTGTTGAGGCTCAAAATGTTAGTCTGTACCCCGACATAATAATATCTTGGTCCTGGATGACAAAACCAGCGATATATATCAAGGACAACGTCATAAAGCTAAAAATTCCAGTGTGTCAGGGATACATATCAAAAGTGAAGTTAAAACATACAAGTGAATCAGGGACATATCAAGTTAAAAAATCAAAGTGTATCAGGTAAAAACAATAGTCTAAAATATGTTAATATACATTTTAAATACATTTAATATTTGTGTACCAAATGAAAATATTCTTTAGAGGGGAAAGTTAATTTGATAAGGGGGCATTTAGGGGTAAACCGAAATATTATTTGAGGGGGCAGGATATATTTTTTGAGGGGGCATTGCCCCCTGGTGCCCCCTGTGGCTACGGGCCTGTCGTTCAGTATTGCTGCACAAGAGAGGTTTGTCCCAAACCCCGCTATTGGTTACTCCCTAGGCTAATTTAATGCACTTCTGCTATCGCTAAATTACAATTTTGAACCTAATAATGTTTTTGTCCGTTGATTTTTCGGGGGAAGGGGCAAATTTTCCGTAGTTTAGAAAAGGTTGACCAAATAGGATAAATAATTAACCGAAAGATACAGATTATAGTTGTTCATCAAATGGGACTCAATTGGAAGGCGTCGGTCCAAGCACGCCTGTGGTCAACGGTGTTTGATTTACTGAACATTCCACAAAAAAATCACCGCAAAAGAGTGAAAAAATGCCAAATGCCTTCAATAAAAGTATGTACTATATTAAATTCCCTTCAGTAGGAAATTTGCGACAAGCTTTTAAACATGAAACGTCTTGGTTTCGCCATAGAGTTTGGGCACTTTGACACAGTTTATTTACACTAAGAAATAAGCCCCAGTGAAATCATACTTGTGTGTACTTCCCAAAATGTCTTTTCTTTCGTTTGCTCATGTATATAACGCGAATTAGTAGTTTGATAAAGAATGGTTCTGACTTGGCGTAAATCACGACTTTTCGCCCGACGTCAAGCGACAACCGAATAATAAAAACATAGTTAAGCTGGACAGAAATTACGTTGAGTATGACGACATTCGCTTTCTATTTTTTCGGCCGCGTTCAACGTTAACGCATTGCGCGAGCGAATCAGCAATAAGCTAGTGTCGTGACGGCATTTTCGACCACGCGTATTCGGAAGAAGCCGTCCGCGGTCCGACATGTTTTTATTTGTTTCGTTCCTAATCGAGTCAGTAACTAGTACAAATCCCTGAGATTACCGAAGTTCAATGCTGGATGGTGTAGAATTATTTTGCGTAAAAAATCAAAGTGTGTAATTAATTATTAAAACTGTAAAAATAAACTAGAATAAAATGTAAAATCTTAACACCATTTAATTATAACAAATAATTGCTATCTATTCAAAATGTAATCATATTAAAAGCATTCAATTCGATTGTACTAAACTATAAAATACATTATAATTGTAAAGCATGAAGGGCTTTGACCTACTTTGTAATCGAAAGCGACAAGGAAAAGTTATCCAAAAAAACCCCCTCGAAAGCCTTTCAATGCTCAAAAGAAATCGCAACGGTCACGGAAGAGTTCTGGGAAGGATGAAAGGACAAGAGCACCAAAAACCCAAAAAACCTGCGGCGCCATTGACACAAACTGTAGGTTCTTGTTCCTCCATCCCAGTCTCCTAATTGGCTCAAAATAAATCTGATTTCTAGTCGATAAATTTGTATAAATAGAGAAAACCTTTCTTTATATCACTATACTTGTAAAAAAAACCTGTATCGAGTAGCCCACTAAGAAGGGACCTATTTAGAAGGGACAACGATAGATAAAATATAACTTTTTCACAGCAAAAACTTGGTCGTTATTAAAATTTAAAACTTAGAAGAAAAATATAACTTCTTGTCGACGCAAACTTCGTCAGAAAACTTAGAAATAAAATCAACAGTGCGGGATTATCATTTTTTCAGTCGGTGTTATCAGGGCCGGCGGATGCTGTGGGTATGGTGGGTAGACCTACCCACCCGGGATCTCACGGGAGTTATGGCAGAGAAAAAGCCGAGACTCTGAGTATGCGTTTAATATTATAAATGCACATTTCATGAAATTTTTCATTTTATGTTTTTTACAGATGGGTAGTTAGAATAAAATCTCTTAAATCAGAATGAGCAAATTATCAGCAGCTTATGGCATTTTTATACGATTGTTCTGTAGACTAAACCGACTAAATGTATTTTCTGCATGGTATTTATGGGGTGCGTCACTACACCGACTTGAAACCTTTACGATTTAGACAACCCTCTGTATTGGGAAATACTAGGGGTTGATACACTGCCGTCTCTTAGCATTCCCATGATTCAAAACGGTTATAGCGCCGGCGTCAAAAAGTGATACGGAAGGCAAAATTTTAGCACCTTGCATTTCCCTCTTAATTATATCGAAAGGGTCTATTACTCTTTCTCTATTAACTTTGAGACGAAAATCAAGATTATATTAAAAATTAAGTTAATATTATACATTTTCTTCGTTAGTTATTCACATCATTGTGCGTTACATCGTTTTAAAGAGAAACAATTAAATAATTTTGAAACACTTCTCTAAAAATGAGGTTTGAAGTGCAGCGTGTGCCACTTGATTCGCCTCACAGAAATCGGTAGTATAACCGGGTTTGGAATCACAGCTTAGAGTATGAAAGGTAGCTATGGAGGAGAATTAATTTCAATGTAGTAAGAAGATTTTATATTGAATTCTATGCAACTAATGTTTTTCACAACTATATGTTTCAAGCTTTTCTAGTTAAATTTATTTTTGTGTCATCACGGAAGAGAGACAAGAGTATTTAAAATAACAATTTTTTTCATTATAATCGACAAAGGCTTAGGAATGTTTCCCTACTGTTTTGCATTATTAAATGCATATTTTGCATTTTTATTAACGGGAATCATTCTCAAACTACATTTGGATCGTTCCTAATACAAATGATTTGGATATGGGGTCGATTCATCCCCAATGACACTAATCGGGTTTCTTTAACTCGAAATCCCTTTTAATTTGGTTCAAACCCTATCAAAATATTTGCGCAGCCAAATGGCCGGCCAAATCGTCAATTGGATAGCTCTTTTCCCCTTTTTCACCTTGTTTGTGGCCGCCATTTTTTTAAGTGGAAAACGTTTTAGGGTGTGTCCCTTTTCGTTGTCATTTTCATATTTTTTAAGGATTTGCACATGGCTGGGTCCTTTTTCGTTGTCATTTTCAAATTTTTTGAGGATTTGCACATGGCTTGATTTTAAATATAATATCAAGTAGGTTTCAAGCTTTAATATAAGCCCAACTTCATAATTTTCCACTTTTTCAGTGTCACACCAAGGATGATAGGGGGTGGATACGAATTCTGAGAGAAATACGCGCCGTAACTTCGGACGCGATTGGGTCTGGTGGGACGCTAAAAATGGGGGAGGAATACTCGGGAAGAAAGGCAAGGTGGGCTACCTCAGAACTAGACACTATTTTGCGCCATCGTGTTGGCCTAATTTTGCATGCATATTGCCAAAGTTATTTTAAACCTTTTTCTCATAAATAAAATTTGCAATTGAATCATTTTTGGGAGGGCATTCTTCGAAACCAAATTATCTGACCCTTTTTCTTGATAAGAGCGTCATGAGTTCGTTGCTTGAAAAGTTATTGCAAGACATGGGCAGATGAAGAGTGCCTGCACCACAATGGTAATCACATTGAACATTTACGTTGACGTTGATGTGTACCAAACAGATTAGAGGTTGTAATCTGAGGCCCAAATTCCAAGATTAATCGCAAGACTGTGCTTTAAAATTTTCTGTTGCTCCCCCCACTTGAGTGGTAGGCTAGGTGATATTTCAGTACAAGAAAATTTATTGAATTAGAGATATCGAGTGATGGCTAGCGATGCGGCTTAGTTATGGGCTAGACGCCCTTGTTTTATTGGCAACGATATTACATTGAAGGTTGCCAGATTAAATTGTTGCTGGTGAACTATGTTAATTATATATTAAAATTTAAATGGAAAAGTTACATTTCGACACATTCCTTACGCTAAAATTTTGTATTTGGAGTCTATTAATGTATTATAGTGATAATGTAATTAACTTTAGCGTTAAATAGGAAACATTTAGGCTGAAAGAACAACTCGCGTAGTTAAATCTTATTTTGTTATTTCAGTTAAGGGTTATCTAAAGTTACCCAAAAAACCTATTGTTTTCGATTAATTTCACGTTAAATATGGTTATTAAGTTGAAATTAACGGCTTATCTTCTTTTATTAGTGTTATTGCAGTTTATTATACGAGTTTGAACAAGAAATTCTCCTAAACTGCAAACTTTAGAGGCGTGACTGTTTGACTCTTGCGGAACGATCACTATTTTGCCCCAAAACTTTTAAATATCGCTCCTTTTCAATGGCTCTCTTTTAAAAATGGGAAAAATGCTTTTAAATGACAATTTAATTAATCGTAAGAATTAAACAGGAAAATGGAGGCTGGGTGAAAGATAAGTGTAGTTTTAATTTTAATTTGTTAGTTTAATTATAAGGTATCCATGAATTTACCCAAAAACATTCGTGTTTTGGGTTAATTTCACATTAATTATACTTGATTAAGTTTAATTTAACGTTTTATCTTGTTTATCTAGTGTGGATTTAGTTTATAAAACAAGTTTCAATAAAATATTAACTTTAAATGCAATTACCCTAAAATTTTAATGCATGTGCTTTTGATGTATTTTAACGATCATTTAAATTAATTTGAAAGTAAAATAGGAAACTACTGTGGCTGTACGAAAAACTTGTGATGTTTTAATCTTAATTTGAGCGTGGTTCGTGAGAGTGGATTAAGCTTAAAATATATTTAAATTTTTTACCCTAATTGCAAAGTTTAGTGTAGTTTAATATTTTTGCGATATATATTTATCATTATGGTACCCTTAACTTTTGAATTTCGCGGCAATTAATGTATTTTAAAGATGGTTTAGATTAACTTAAGTGTGAAATAGAAAATATTGTGCTTTACCAATGGCTTGGGTAAAAAATGTATATTTTGGTTTAATTTCACGTTAATTACACTTAATTACGTTGAAATTAACTTGACGTCAGTGCTCATTAAGCTTATAAAATGACTTTTAATAAATAATTCACCTTAACTCTAATGTTAGAGGAGTTTTTTATCATTTCCAACACATTGCATTTAATTTTTATCATATCCTGTGCTAGATTTGTGGTAACATAAAGATTATCTATACAATATGTTAATCATTGATGTTATTCTATAGTTTAGCTTGAATACCAGTAATTAAATCAAATACCTATACAATTCATAGCAATTTAAACCAATAAACAAACGGCAATGTTGTGGACCGTTGGAAATGGCCAACAACGTAATCCTCCGTTTCCAACGTGGTTACATTGAGAGAATGTGATAAAAACATGAAAATTATTTGACTAATTAAATTATATAACGACACTGTCATCCTGGATTAACCAGCACCACTGTTACTTATGAATTAAACAATCCACTGTTGGTAACAAATAGTTTATAAAATGATAACGTAACATCACAATATGACTGATTCAATAGGATCAAAATTGTTTTAGCGAATAATCTGGTCCTCTACACTGCGTAGTATCCTACTATTGCGCTATAATGGACTTATGTCCAGTACTGTATATGTCTCATCCCTTTTTGTAGCAGACGAACGTTACGACGTACTTTAGAGTCATAGACTATAATCAGAACCATAACTGCGTAGTATTTGATGTATAATGACCAAACCGTAATAGTAATAAATGTTCTCTTTTTATGTTGGAATTTAAGAGCTGTCTAAACGTTATTATTTAACCTAATCATAACCCAAGACCCGCACATTACAATGGCGACGGAGACGGGATAACTTCCCTGATTATCTCTATCAACTTAGCAGTTTCTGTTTGACCATCACAGTTTGTTTACCACACCACATCCTGGTTTGAATTTATCATGGCATTATCTTTACCTGTCATACTCCCTTTTGATATGCGTGCCGACCCGGAGAAACTGAATGCTGCCTGGGCCAGATGGTGTAATAAATTCGACAATTATCTCATCGCTTCTGGAGTTAAGGATTCCGTTAGGCAAAAGGCCTTATTACTACATTGTGTGGGTGAGTCCGTTCAGGATCTGTATTATGCACTACCGAATAATACCGCTGCTTCGGACTATGACGCCGCCAAAGCACTACTCACTGATTATTTTGCACCTAAACAAAACGTGGATTACGAAATTTTCAAGTTTCGTGAGGCTACTCAGTGTGTTGGTGAATCTCTAGACGAATACCACATTCGGCTACGTTCTTTGGCTACCTATTGTCAGTTCTCGGACCTTGACCTAGAATTGAAACGACAGCTGGTACAAACCTGTACCTCGAAGAGTCTCAGAAGAAAAGCTTTGCAAGATCCTTCCCTAGATCTAACGGGTTTCTTGCAAAAAGCAAGGCTGATGGAAGCTTCAGAGTCTCAAGCTGCATTTATCGAACGTGGTAGTTCACAAACCACGTCAACACCAAAAGAAACTGCGTTTGGATTACGACCAAAGTCCAAATATCAAAATCAAGGCCATCTGAAACCATCATCGCCTACTAATCGCACGTGTGGGTTGTGTGGTGGACCGTATCCGCACCCTCCTCATCAACCCTGTCCAGCTCGTGGCAAGACCTGTCACAACTGTGGAAGGGAAAACCATTTCAGCTCCGTTTGTCGCTCAGCACCTGCGACCTCCGCTAGCGCACCACCGAAAAGACCACCAACGGGCGCACCTGTTAGACGCCCTCAAGGGTTCAGGTCAAGAGGTACCAGGCCTCCGACAAGAGTACAAATACTACAATCATCATCACATGCGTCACCACCTGTGGCGGAAGAAGATTCGGAAGAATCATACGAATCTTTGTTTGCACTTTTCAACTCTTATGAGTCTGATAGCGTTTTATCGACGTCTCAACCCTTACCACATCTTGAAGTTACCGTCGGTACCACTCCTATAGATTTCATCTTGGACACGGGAGCAAGTGTTAATATTTTGAACAATAACACCTATCAATCACTTGTCGATAAACCTGAATTGGAAATGACCGGCCTTCGGATTTTTCCATATGGATCTACTGCACCACTACCAATCATGGGTAAATTGACGGCCGTAGTCGCAACCCGAACACACAGCACCTCAGCTACCTTCTACATTGTCAACGCCAGTCCCGACACCTCGCCGTCAATAATAGGATTTTCAACATTGAAAGAGCTTCACCTCGCTCAGAATGACCCTAAATCACCGGTCCTCAGATCCAACCAGAAACACCTCAATTATCTATCGCGCGAAAGTATTCTGACTAAGTATCCCGCGCTCTTCACTGGCATAGGCAAGCTTAAAAACGTCACAGTAACCTTAACTATCGACCCAAGCATACCTGCTGTAGCCCAACCACATAGACGGATACCCTTCCATTTGCGTGACGCTCTCGAAGAAGAGCTACGTCAACTACGTCTCGATGACATCATCGAACCTGTAACAGGACCTACCTCATGGGTTTCTCCTGTGGTTTTAGTCGTTAAAAATCCTTACGCACTACCCACAAAGAAAATCAGCTTACGCGTTTGCGTTGATATGCGAGTACCGAACACTGCAATCATTAGAGAGAGGCACGTCATGCCTACCATCGATGACGTAATACACAAACTCAATGGAGCCACCGTTTTCTCCAAACTGGATCTTAATAAAGGCTACCACCAACTGGAGTTGGATGTCACATCGCGTCCAATCACCACATTCTCGACACACAAAGGATTATACCGCTACAAGAGGCTAAGTTTCGGTGTCAGCTCAGCGGCAGAAATATTCCACCATGCCATTAGATGCTTAATCCAGGATATTGAAGGCACTCTTAACGTCTCTGACGACCTTCTTATTTTCTGGAGTTGTCACCAAACCCATGATATTGCTCTTGAAACCGTCCTCGAACGATTGGCAGAAAACACGCTCACCCTCAATCTGGCCAAATGTGCGTTCAGTCTTTCCCGTTTGGAATATTATGGGCATGTGTTTACGAGCTCCGGTGTGAGTGTCAATCCAGAGAAAATTCGCACACTGCACAATCTTCCCACACCCACCTCTGCTCTCGAAGTTCGCAGTGTCCTGGGTCTAGCCACATACTGCGGACGGTTTATCCCACACTTTTCGGATGTAACCGCACCGTTACGCTTGTTGACGAAAAGCAACACCCCTTGGGAGTGGACCGTGAAACAGACCAATGCTCTGAATACGTTGAAGACCTACCTTTCGCAAGAACGCATTCTAGCCTATTTTGATCCTCACAAGTTTACCATGCTACATGTAGATGCCAGCGCCATCGGTCTTGGCTGCATCCTATCACAAAAAGACAATCACGATAACCTCTCGATTATTGCTTTTGGCAGTAAGGCCCTCACTGATGTGGAATCGAGGTATTCCCAAACTGAACGTGAAGCCCTGGCGGTTGTCTGGTCATGCGCCATAGATAGAGTTCCAGATATATATCTATGGCGCATTGTTTCGAGTCATCACAGACCACCTACCTCATTTAACTCTCTTGGGTGAACCGAAAGCCAAGACATCAGCGCGTATTCTAGGCGAGCGGTAGCTCTCTTAGATAAGACCTCATACTGACTTTAATGTATAAGGATGGTTCTTTGATTGGATATAACTTTTTTGTATTGTATTAACTGCTTTAAAAAAATTCCACGGAACTACAATTCGGGCCCTCAATATGTGGTTAAAATTTCAAGAAGATCCACTGATTAGTTTATTTTATAAAAATAAAGTTGCTAAGGGTGGTTTTCATTTCCATAAAATTAATCAGCCCTTTTGATGAAAAAGTTAAATTTTCCCATAGAAATAACATGGAGTTTTTTTCAAATTTGGCCATTTTGTCGCCACCCTTTTGAAATGAAATATTCGTTTGTTACGTTTGGGAACGGTTTTATATCAAAATTTAAACCTTTTTCTAGGACCATTTTTAAGGTTTTTGAGAAAAATTAATTTTAAGTATGTTTAATTTTAAATTTTAAAAACTACCCCAATCTGCGATATTTTAGCATTTATACACTGTTTTATTAGGAAATATCAGCGAGACCAATGTTGGCCTTTTTTAACGTATAGTTGCCTCATAATAATCCGATTGTTCCTTCTTAATGCCTTTTGGTTGGAATGGCCTATCGATAGTGAGATAAGACGGCTTTAATATTGCTGCAGTGACGTTGACGCGGCCGCTACAGCGACGCCATCAAAACACACGGGTCTAAATTGTCGCGGATATAGTCAAATTCAAACTAGCTTAATGGACATTTTAACTATTCCCTGCTAATTATTCTGGATTACCAATAAAAGATAATTAAACTAGACTCCCAATTAAAGATAAATAAACTAGATTACGAATTTAAGTAATTAAAGTAGTTTACCAATTAAACGTTCTTAGAATAAATTATCAATTAGAGTTAATTAAACTAGACTACCAATTAGAGGTTATTAAACTAGATTACGAATTAAGGGTTACTAATTAAATTACCAATTAAGGGTTACTAATTAAATTACCAATTAAGGGTAATTAATCTAGATTATCAATTAAGGGTAATTAATCTAGATTATCAATTAAGGGTAATTAATCTAGATTACCAATTAAGGGTAATTATTCTAGATTACCAATTAAGGGTAATTAATCTAGATTACCAATTAAGGGTAATTAATCTAGATTACCAATTAAGGGTAATTAATCTAGATTACCAATTAAGGGTAATTAAACTAGATTACCGACGACTGGTAATTAAACCAGATTACCGACGACTGGTAATTAAGCTAGATTACCGACGACTGGTAATTAAGCTAGATTACCGACGACTGGTAATTAAGCTAGATTACCGACGACTGGTAATTAAGCTAGATTACCGACGGCTGGTAATTAAGCTAGATTACCGACGGCTGGTAATTAAGCTAGATTACCGACGGCTGGTAATTAAGCTAGATTACCGACGGCTGGTAATTAAGCTAGATTACCGACGAATGGTAATTAAGCTAGATTACCGACGATTGGTAATTAAGCTAGATTACCGACGACCGGTAATTAAGCTAGATTACCGACGACCGGTAATTAAGCTAGATTACCGACGACTGGTAATTAAGCTACATTACGAAGACTGGTAATTAAGCTAGATTACCGACGGCTGGTAATTAAGCTAGATTACCGACGACCGGTAATTAAGCTAGATTACCGACGACCGGTAATTAAGCTAGATTACCGACGACCGGTAATTAAGCTAGATTAACGACGATTGGTAATTAAGCTAGATTACCGACGACCGGTAATTAAGCTAGATTAACGACGATTGGTAATTAAGCTAGATTACCGACGACCGGTAATTAAGCTAGATTACCGACGATTGGTAATTAAGCTAGATTACCGACGACCGGTAATTAAGCTAGATTACCGACGACCGGTAATTAAGCTAGATTACCGACGACCGGTAATTAAGCTACATTACCGACGACCGGTAATTAAGCTACATTACCGACGACCGGTAATTAAGCTAGATTACCGACGACCGGTAATTAAGCTAGATTACCGACGACCGGTAATTAAGCTAGATTACCGACGATTGGTAATTAAGCTAGATTACCGACGATTGGTAATTAAGCTAGATTACCGACGACCGGTAATTAAGCTAGATTACGACGATTGGTAATTAAGCTAGATTACCGACGACCGGTAATTAAGCTAGATTACCGACGATTGGTAATTAAGCTAGATTACCGACGACCGGTAATTAAGCTAGATTACCGACGACCGGTAATTAAGCTAGATTACCGACGACCGGTAATTAAGCTACATTACCGACGACCGGTAATTAAGCTACATTACCGACGACCGGTAATTAAGCTAGATTACCGACGACCGGTAATTAAGCTAGATTACCGACGACCGGTAATTAAGCTAGATTACCGACGGCTGGTAAAAAGCTAGATTACCGACGAATGGTAATTAAGCTAGATTACCGACGACTGGTAATTAAGCTAGATTACCGACGACTGGTAATTAAGCTACATTACCGACGACTGGTAATTAAGCTACATTACCGACGACTGGTAATTAAGCTACATTACCGACGACTGTTAATTAAGCTAGATTACCGACGACTGGTAATTAGGCTAGATTACCGACGATTGGTAATTAAGCTAGATTACCGACGATTGGTATTTAAGCTAGATTACCGACGACCGGTAATTAAGCTAGATTACCGACGATTGGTAATTAAGCTAGATTACCGACGACCGGTAATTAAGCTAGATTACCGACGACCGGTAATTAAGCTAGATTACCGACGACCGGTAATTAAGCTAGATTACCGACGACCGGTAATTAAGCTAGATTACCGACGACCGGTAATTAAGCTAGATTACCGACGACCGGTAATTAAGCTAGATTAACGACGATTGGTAATTAAGCTAGATTACCGACGACCGGTAATTAAGCTAGATTAACGACGACCGGTAATTAAGCTAGATTACCGACGACCGGTAATTAAGCTAGATTACCGACGACCGATAATTAAGCTAGATTACCGACGACCGATAATTAAGCTAGATTACCGACGACCGGTAATTAAGCTAGATTACCGACGATTGGTAATTAAGCTAGATTACCGACGACCGGTAATTAAGCTACATTACCGACGACCGGTAATTAAGCTACATTACCGACGACCGGTAATTAAGCTAGATTACCGACGACCGGTAATTAAGCTAGATTACCGACGACCGGTAATTAAGCTAGATTACCGACGACCGGTAATTAAGCTAGATTACCGACAACCGGTAATTAAGCTAGATTACCGACGACCGGTAATTAAGCTAGATTACCGACGACTGGTAATTAAGCTAGATTACCGACGACCGGTAATTAAGCTAGATTACCGACGACCGGTAATTAAGGTAGATTACCGACGACCGGTAATTAAGGTAGATTACCGACGACCGGTAATTAAGGTAGATTACCGACGACCGGTAATTAAGCTAGATTACCGACGACCGGTAATTATGCTAGATTACCGACGACCGGTAATTAAGCTAGATTACCGACGACCGGTAATTGAGGTAGATTACCGACGACCGGTAATTAAGCTACATTACCGACGACTGGTAATTAAGCTAGATTACCGACGACTGGTAATTAAGCTAGATTACCGACGACTGGTAATTAAGCTAGATTACCGACGACTGGTAATTAAGCTAGATTACTGACGACCGGTAATTAAGCTAGATTACCGACGACCGGTAATTAAGCTAGATTACCGACGATTGGTAATTAAGCTAGATTACCGACGACCGGTAATTAAGCTAGATTACCGACGACCGGTAATTAAGCTAGATTACCGACGACCGATAATTAAGCTAGATTACCGACGACCGGTAATTAAGCTAGATTACCGACGATTGGTAATTAAGCTAGATTACCGACGACCGGTAATTAAGCTAGATTACCGACGACCGGTAATTAAGCTAGATTACCGACGACCGGTAATTAAGCTAGATTACCGACGACCGGTAATTAAGCTAGATTACCGACGACCGGTAATTAAGCTAGATTACCGACGACCGGTAATTAAGCTAGATTACCGACAACCGGTATTTAAGCTAGATTACCGACGACCGGTAATTAAGCTAGATTACCGACGACTGGTAATTAAGCTAGATTACCGACGACCGGTAATTAAGCTAGATTACCGACGACCGGTAATTAAGCTAGATTACCGACGACCGGTAATTAAGCTAGATTACCGACGACCGGTAATTAAGCTAGATTACCGACAACCGGTAATTAAGCTAGATTACCGACGACCGGTAATTAAGCTAGATTACCGACGACTGGTAATTAAGCTAGATTACCGACGACTGGTAATTTAGCCGCATTACCGACGACTGGTAATTTAGTCGCATTACCGACGACTAGTAATTTAGCCGTATTACCGACGGCTGGTATTTAAGCTAGATTACCGATGGACGCGCAATGCCCTAGGACTTTTTCTCCCATATTTTCTAAAGAATTTTAATTAATATGAAGACTGAAGTGACAGATATTAATAAAAACTGTCATTGTAGACAAAGACTGGAAAGTGTAAAAGATAAGGTTTGAAAATGAACTGCCTGAAGTAACAGATATTAAAATTTTCTCTTTTGAAGACATCATTATAAAACATCAATTATTTTAAAAAATTCTTATCTTACTTTTTTTCACCAAAATTTCATTTTCCCAAAATATTTTTCAGCAATATTTACCAAGTATTTTGTCCTCAATAGAAGTTGTCACCTAGAAGGGTTTAAGGGATACTAGCTTGGTACTGGTTTTACTTTCAACTAACATTTGATTCTAGGAGATTCGAATGCTTGGATATCTGAAAAGATTTCTCTTGAAGAGTTTAAATTTTTATATTTTAAAATTGAAAATATTGCGAAGCGGAAAATAATATAGGCCTTTTCTTTGTGATTTAGTTATTAGTGTCGAAAAGATCTGTAGATTGATCGTGATCTTTGAGAGCAACACAGCACGTTAATATTTAATACTTTGAAAGCTTTACAATTAAAGAATACGTTTTGTAAAGTTTTAATACGGTTTATATTTTGTAAGCTCTCAACGATTTTCTCACGTTATAGGGTCAATTTTCTACCTAATTTTAAATTTTTGATAAAAAATAAAATGTAAAGCCGTAGTATTTTTAAAATAACGCGCATGTTCCTTTTTAAAATACTTTCCCGAAGTAATTTTGGTGAAAAAAAGTAAGATAAGAATTTTTTAAAATAATTGATGTTTTATAATGATGTCTTCAAAAGAGAAAATTTTAATATCTGTTACTTCAGGCAGTTCATTTTCAAACCTTATCTTTTACACTTTCCAGTCTTTGTCTACAATGACAGTTTTTATTAATTGAAAGATGGAACTTAAGACTCGCACCTTACGATTTCAAATTGGAATATCAGCCTGGTAAACTGAACCCAGCAGATTATCTTTCACGCCATCCAATCATTGAAAACAACACCAACTCGTGTTTGTCACCAGCAACAGAACAGCACATTCGCTTGATTGTACATTACACCTTACCAAAGGCTCTCACGCACGACGAACTTGTTGCTGCTGCTGCGGCTGATCCCACTTATCAACACGTCATCACATGTTTACGTACTAACCGGTGGGATGCAGTTTCGCCCCCGGATGTTCTTCTGGACAGCTTGCTAATATTGCGCCAAGTTCGACATGAACTAACGGTATTCGATAAAGTACTTCTCAAGCAGCACAAGCTGTATATACCACAGTCCCTACAAGAACGCGTGATTGCTATAGCTCATGAGGGACATCTTGGCATCGTCAAAACTAAACAGCTACTCAGAACGAAGGTATGGTTCCCTAAAATGGACGCCATGGTCGAGCGAGTAGTACAGTCGTGTCTGCCGTGTTTAAGCGTCACGCCGCAGTATTCCAAAGTACCTCTAATGATGACACCTCTACCGGATGGTCCATGGACTCACTTGGCCGTTGATCATTTAGGACCATTTCATCAAGGCCAATACCTAGTGGTTTTCATGGATGAGTACAACCGTTTTCCACTGGCCGAAATAGTTCCATCCACATCATTGGAAGCTAATTTAACGGTGTTCGCCAGAATCGTTTCAATTTTTGGCCTCCCTACAGTCGTAAAGACCGATAATGGTCCTCCGTTTAATGCACACGGTTTTACCGAATATCTGGATCGATCAGCCATCAAGCACCAGAAAATCACACCCCTATGGCCTCAAGCCAATGGAAATGCGGAACGTTTTATGGCATCATTATCGAAAGCACTTCGTATCGCAACTGTAACTGGCACCAATTGGAAAGAGCACCTAACCACGTTTCTCACCAGCTACCGTCTGACCCTTCATTGCTCGACAGGAGTTCCTCCTTCTGAGTTAATGTTTGGACGGCCAATACGAAGTAAACTACCATCGCTCGCGCACGAAAGTGGTTCAGGTGATGCTGACCGCACGTTACGCGAAACCGACTCTACTGCAAAAGCCAAAATGAAACATCATCATGACAGTCGTCACAAACTGCTCAAACCCCAATTAGTGGTAGGAGATAGTGTCTTAATCAAAGCACCTTATACGCACAAATTGGCTCCACCGTTCAACCCTCAACCATACGTAATTACGTCAGTTCACGGGTCCCAAGTGACCGCTGAACGAGATGGACATGCTGTAACGCGCAACGCTTCATTCTTTAAACGTATACCTACTCCATCCGTCCTACCGATCGTGCAAGACCCCGCTCTAACTTCGACAACTCAATCGCCAACTGAAGTCATCGACGCTCCTACTAATCCGACAGTAACTCCGTCCGCGTCCGAAGTAACACCGTCTGTTACCACGAGTCAACCTACACCGTCCCGCTATCATCTGCACTCCCAACGTGCTCCGCCACGTCGCCTCATCGAAGAAATCTAGTTCGCGCTCCTAGGAAGTTTTCTCTATAAGGAAAGGGAAATGTACTACCCTACTATTGCGCTATAATGGACTTATGTCCATTACTGTATATGTCTCATCCCTTTTTGTAGCAGACGAACGTTACGACGTACTTAAGAGTGATAGACTATAATCAGAACCATAACTGCGTAGTATTTGATGTATAATGACCAAACCGTAATGTTCTCTTTTTATGTTTGAATTTAAGAGCTGTTTAAACGTTATTATTTAACCTAATCATAACCCAAGACCCGCACATTACACACTGGTTTAGTTTCAGGAACTATACTACACACCTTCACAATTAATAGCATTTTAGTGAGATTAACACATAATGAAACCGTTTGTACCTGTTTTCAAATGAGAATGTTGAATCAACTGCGCTAACGTAAACACCACTCTTTTAACTGCCGCAGAGAAAACACTGAAAGCTGAATTCTTCACAGGGTGAAAACATTACCGTTGATTTCTAAACCATAATAATTTGGATAGATATGCCATTTTTTACTTAAAACTAGACGCGCCAACAAACTGTCATGAATACAGTATTAAGTAGGGTAAAACCTAGGCCCTAGGGTTGGAATTTGTAGCATGAATCGAAGCAGACTACGTATTTTGTAATTCCAAAACAGAGCTGGAAATTAGCTTTCTTATAATCTTTAAAAGGAAAGACACTATAAACACTATATTACATAGACAAGCTAAAATACAACTTAAGCCTTGGCCATAAATAACGTCGAAAAGCTTACTTTAAATGATATAAAAAACCTCTATTAACTGTAATTATTTACCTGAATTACTTTTCTAGACGAAAATTCGACCTGATAACGACGTATTTCTTATTAAGGGTGCTACAGTTAATTAGAAAATACATATAAAGGTGCTCAAGGTTTCAACTTGGACTTGTTTAATTTGAAGTTACATTGTCTGGCGCGATGTAAGAGCGCGATGAGATTAGAATCATGATCCTGTATCGCTTCCTCGAGAGTGTCGCCACATCCAACACAGACAATGTCATCAGTTATATTCTCGATTCCGTGTAGTCCTATCAACACTTCATGTTGGCGCCTTTGATATTCTTCTGGTGAGACAGATAAGCCAAAGGGCATACGTTTCCAACGATAGTGGCCGAAAGGAGTCCAGAAAGTGGTAAGCTTACTACTTTCGTCATCTAGTCGGACTTGCCAAAATCCATCCTTGGCATCCAAGACGGAAAAAACTTTAGCCTTGGCAATCCTAGGTAGTATCTCCTCTATAGCTGGTAAAGGATATTTTGGCCGTTGCAGAGCGACATTTAGATCTTTAGGATCTAAACATATGCGCATACTCTTCTTTTGGTTGCGGACTACGACCATACTTGAGATCCACTCTGACGGTTCCGTAACTTTTTCCACAACGTCTAAAGCTTCTAGTTCCGCTAGTTTATCTTTTAAGGGTTGGCGGATTGCCACCGGAACCTTCCTTGGTCTATGTTGTACAGGAGGGATAGTTTTGTCCACTACTAGGTGACAATATCCAGGTAAACACCCTAATCCTGTGAAAACATCAGCATACTCTTCTAGAATTTTCTTCTTGGTCAACGGACTTGGTATTGTGATTGAGTCTGTGGCATTGACTGTAGATAGCGTTTCTTCCGAGTTCGTACTTGTAAATGGTTTATTAAACTTCAACAGTTCTAACTCTTCCCAAGTTTCCCCAGAGAGCAGTGGTACTTTATCGTTTGTGACCACTTGAAATTCCAAGGTATACTCCTGGGAATTATATAGGACTTGTATACTCGCAACTCCCATGACCTTTAAAACTGAGTCGTTGTAGCAATTTAAACGAGACTCATCCAGTTCTATCTGCTTCTGACTTTCTGGGAGGGAATCGAAAAGCTTCTTGCCTATTACATTGCAAGTTGATCCACTATCAATCTAGAACTTAACCATCTGTGACTGATTTTTTGCCTTATCTTCCACAAGCAACTGGGTGAAATAGTTTTTCCATGCTTGGTTTTCTTGACTGTCACCAAGTTTAAAGCGTATGTAGATTCGTCAGAATCAGCTGTCTCGGGAGAGGCTGGCACCTGTCTATTGTCGACTGAGTGAACCTGTTTTCCCGGTTTTGTCTTGGTGAACTTCCCCTGTCGTTTCCGATTCTGATCAGTACAGCATTTTGCAAAGTGATTTAGTTGGTCACACTTGCGGCACGTTTTCCATACGCAGGACAGGCTTGACGATCTTGTACATGCATAGTTCCACAAAAATGACAGGATTTTTGTAACATCTTCTTAGCGCGACTTACTGACTGTTTTGTAGAGAACTTCTTATCAGCCATATTGACAGAGTGTACTGTCATGGAGTTATTTGAAAAGTCAGTATCGCCTTGATGTTGCACTTGTCTACATGTAAGTTCATTTGTTCTACCCTTACAAAAATCTTCTTAAGAGTTCTAAAGGAATTTCTTTGGAACCCTACGGAGCCCTTGGGATCATTTTCTAAAGAAACTATTTCCAAAGACTTCCATGGAATTTCCTAAAGAATTCTTGAGATAGATTTCCAAAGAATCTCTTGGGATTATATTCTAAAGAAATTCTTTTGGAATTCTAGAGATAAATTTCCAAAGAATGTCTTGGGATTATTTTCTGAAGACGTTCTTTAGGAATTCTAGAGATAAATTTCCAAAGAATGTCTTGGGATTATTTTCTAAAGAAATTCTTTAGGTATTCTAGAGATAAATTTCCAAAGAATGGCTTGGGATTATTTTCTAAAGAAAATCTTTAAAAATTCTAAAGATAAATTTCCTAAGAAGGTCTAGGGATTATTTTCTAAATAAATTCTTTAGGAATTCTAGAGATAAATTTCCAAAGAATGTCTTGGGATTATTTTCTAAAGAAATTCTTTAGGAATTCTAAAGATAAATTTCCTAAGAAGGTCTAGGATTATTTTCTAAAGAAATTCTTAAGGAATTCTGGAGATAAATTTCCAAAGAATGTCTTGTGACTATTTTCTAAAGAAATTCTCTAGGAATTCTAAAGATGAATTTCCTAAGAAGGTCTAGGGACTATTTTCTAAAGAAATTCTTTAGGAATTCTAGAGATAAATTTCCAAAGAATGTCTTGGGACCATTTTCAAAAGAAATTCTTTAGGAATTCTAAAGATGAATTTCCCAAGAAGGTCTAGGGACTATTTTCTAAAGAAATTATTTTGGAATTCTAGAGATAAATTTCCAAAGAATGTCTTGGGATTAATTTCTAAAGAAATTCTTTAGGAATTCTACACAGTAAAAAAAGAACATTCAAAATTGAATGTTTCAGCGTTCAATACCTTGCCACTGTGGTGGTACGCTTTAGCAATCAAATATTAACCCATAAAGTGGTATTCAATTGTACACGTTAAGGAAATGTTCATATTTGAACGCTAATATTGATATTCAAAAATTCACGCTAATGAAGCATTCAGATTAGGTCACTTTGGCATTCAAATATGATTGCACTAGCACTTAAACCGAGAGCGCTTTGGCGTTCAAACGAGATCGTGTTTGGCGTTCAAACGAGATCGTGTTTGGCGTTCAAACGAGGTCGTGTTTGGCGTTCAAACGAGATCGTGTTTGGCGTTCAAACGAGGTCGTGTTTGGCGTTCAAACGAGATCGTGTTTGGCGTTCAAACGAGATCGTGTTTGGCGTTCAAACGAGGTCGTGTTTGGCGTTCAAACGAGGTCGTGTTTGGCGTTCAAACGAGGTCGTGTTTGGCGTTCAAACGAGGTCGTGTTTGGCGTTCAAACGAGGTCGTGTTTGGCGTTCAAACGAGGTCGTGTTTGGCGTTCAAACGAGGTCGTGTTTGGCGTTCAAACGAGGTCGTGTTTGGCGTTCAAACGAGGTCGTGTTTGGCGTTCAAACGAGATCCTGTTTGGCGTTCAAACGAGATCCTGTTTGGCGTTCAAACGAGATCGTGATTGGCGTTCAAACGAGATCGTGATTGGCGTTCAATCGAGATCGTGATTGGCGTTCAATCGAGATCGTGTTTGGCGTTCAATCGAGATCGTGTTTGGCGTTCAAACGAGATCGTGATTGGCGTTCAAACGAGATCGTGATTGGCGTTCAAACGAGATCGTTTTTGGCGTTCAAACGAGATCGTGTTTGGCGTTCAAACGAGATCGTGTTTGGCGTTCAAACGAGATCGTGTTTGGCGTTCAAACGAGATCGTGTTTGCCGTTCAAAGGTAAGCGATTTTGGCGTTCAAACAAGAACGAATTGGCATTCATACGTAACTGTTTCGCGTTATAATAGGATTGCATTAACAATTTAACGAGAACGATTTTCGTGTGATCAATTCACGCCATGGTCAAATATTATTTGTCCGTATTAATACCCTATTTTAAGCCTCTATTCACCTAATTTACCTCATTTTAGTACCCTATCTACAGCATTTCAAGTTGATTTGACTATAGTAGTTAACCGCTTTCCTCCCATTCTGCCGACCAACGCCGCAAATTGTCGGATTCATCAAATGGGACAAACATCTTGGGTTAAATGTTCCCAGTGAAATTAAATTACTAATTCCTGAGAATCTTTCCCTGCAAAAATCTACTTTATCTATAACGATTGAGTGGCTAGATAAAATGAGCACTAAACCCAATTATTTTGTAAAATATTTAGCAAAATTGATAGTTTACAAGAACCAAATAATTTTAAATTAAAGAAATGTACCTTTATAAAAACATTTGTTGATATTTATTTTCACTTTTAAGTCATATGCATCACATAACACTGCAAAGTAATTTGAACATAAAACGAGTACCCAAATATGATTTCCTAACGTAATACACTGCCTATAAAAAAGACATCAGCAAATATTTTATTTTGCCGTCGATAAAAAATTTCTTATTATTGAAAAAACCAAGTTGGAAAAACCAAAATACTACCTCTCCGAGTCAAGAGGACTACTTACAAACTTATTTACCTTGATAAGGAATTATATCTCTCTCTTTTTGATGTAAAAATTTACGAATAATTAAAGCTAGGTTCCCTCTTGACCGAAAATGACGACCGAAAACATTAGCGCTGCGTCAAAAAATTGAGTTTTACGCAGGCCTTTGACGGCAAGATTTTAGTTTGGTTCACACATACGACCGAATTCAGACCAAAAGGGGCGGTCGGCAGGTAGTCACGTGGCACTTAAGCCTTGGCCTTTGATTTTCCTTTGATGGTATCATAATTAGGGAGCTTACTTCTACCAAATTAAGGTCAGAGATTCAAATCAAAGGTTTATTTCGTACAAACACGGCAATAGCGACTAGCGATCAAATCCGATTAGAGAATTCCAACTCAAAAATTCATAGCATGCAAATAATGGCGACTAGCTAGTTGAAACAAAACTCAAAGCGGCGATAAAAAACTCCCCTATAATGACGTCAGCAGAAGCTTCATCCCGAAACGAATTTTGATTGGTTATGAAAATAATTTTACGTCGGCCTTTGCTTCAAAAATAGATCACTAATTCTGTTTCGGTCACGTTAGGCGGAAGATGTTTTACCGCAGAGATACTTACGCAGTGTTTCCGTCGTGTTTTCGGTCAAGTGGAAACTAAGCTTAAAGCAGTATTCCAAGCATAGAGAATATATAATAAAGCAGATGACATTTTACATCCAATAAGAATGTGCCTTGGACACATGAAATCAGTCAATGGGGAAAAAACAGGAAATTAAGAGCATAACTTTTGGGAGAGATATAGTCTTTATGTGTTTAAAAGGCCCAGTTGTCTACGCCTCAACTGTTAACCCTGTATTCTCATAACTACACACACAACTGGTTTTGCAGTATAAACACTACTATCTCGTTTCACCTCATATATATTCTTAGTTTGCCAACGCGGGATTTAACGTTAATTATCACCAAAGCTGATTTGTGGTTAGACGCAATGAAAGTCAATATGCACCACAATAAGAATGAAAACTCCGAAGCTACAACCCAATTAGGATAAGCCCTTTCAATGATCAAATTGCCACCATGATCCTTACATCTGTTTTAAAAACTAGACCTTATTTAAACGTGTACTTAACTTTCGGTTCACTCTGAACCGTTAATGTCTCTTCAATACAGACAAGAAAATCAAAACCCATAATTTACTGAATCTCGGGTCTCAATTACTTCCTCTTTGGTTCACTAAGCTAATTACTGATAATCCTTAATTTACCCGACGGATCCTAGGCCTGAGCTTTCTTTTGTAATCACTATAGCAAGGATTATTCCATATACAGATGTAGTATAGCTTAAGTAATATATAAACAGCCATTTCAAATAATAATATTAGAAAATATCCTTGGAATATCAAAATGAAACAGAGCATTAAAGCTACAAAACTATTAAAGGCATCGTAAATACGAAAAATATTTCCACATATTCACTTTACATTATGAAAAAATTGAATATTAAGGTTCTGTAGGATTTCTTTACACATCAACACAAAACAAACTGCTAAAGCGGCGCACTAGTGTAACAACGGACATACAATCACATAGACTGGTTTTTTAACCCTATTCGTATTAACTTTAATTTGAAAAACAAGATTATCTTAAATACTAAAATAAATATAATTAATATTAAACATTTTCTTCGTTAGTTGTTCGCCTTATTGAGCGTTACATCGTTTTAAAAAATAACAATTAATCCTTCTTGAGAGACTTGACTAATATTGACGTTTGAAATGAAGCATACGACTGCTGCTTCGCCTTACTCAAATAGGTAGTATATAAAGGACTCGAATCGCAGCTGTTGATAAGAACCTGGCAATTGCGTGAACCTTTGGAAAAAGACCCCGCCATTGGGAGGCTAGACGTTTCTCGTAACCCTAGCCGATCGTCGCTTATGTCTTAACCTTAACGATGATGATGGAGATAGAAGCCAGTATGTGGGATGGGCAAAAGACCGGATGATGGTGGTATTTAGAAGCCAGTGAGTTCAGACTGGTGCCCGTGTGGGATGGATAAAATACCGGATGATGGTGGTATTTAGAAGCCAGTGAGTACAGACTGGTGTCCATGTGAGATGGACAAAAGACCAGAGGATAGTGGTGTTAGACAGACAATGGAGTAATAGCCATTATAAGTGGAATACAATTTTCCAAATTTCAGGTTCGGAAATTGAGAACACATTTACCCCGATTTTCCAACTGCGAACGCGGTCCCCTGGGGTGTAACTTTAGACAGACACGTCGAAATTTGAACCTCTCCGTGACATACGTCACGCGGAGAGGTAAAAATTCAATTTATAGGATGTGTGTATATGCACACGTCTAGTATTAAGAGGATCAAAGCTTAAATTTGGAACCGTAGGTATTAAAGACACCTAACCTAAACTAAGTCTTATTTTACACTTACCAAACCTAACCTAAGCCTTTTCCAACCCTAACCCAACCTGACCTACAAAACAAGCTATATTTTGAAAAAGGCAGGTGTTTATTGTATATAAACTTAGCTTGTAGTGTTCACGATTATTTAGAGAGGACGATCGCCAATCAAACTTAGTTATGTAATTAATCACTCAGTTAAGCAAGTAATTTAGTTTACGTTTAACCTCCATTTTCTAATAATATTTCGTAATTTGAGTCTGTGTGTGCTTGTGTTCCTGAAAAAATCAAGTCTTAGCCAAGAAAATCGACTTAATAATGGTAATGAATAATTGGCAAATTATTATGTTCTTGAACATCAAAATATAATAAAAATTATTTGTAGCATTATAATATTAAAATTTTGATTAAATGAATCTGGATTTTTACCATTGTAAATATTACACCCAAAAAACTCGCCAGGAATTGCTCCCGTGAACGCCCAAAAAGCTCGCCTTTGAACAGAAAAAAAGCTCCCGTGTGAACACTCATAACGCTCTAAACGGTGGGAACGTACGACGTACACACCGAAGCTAAGCCTTGGACACGGCTACAGTTAGGAGAAGTTAGCAAATTTACCGCAAGAACTGGTAAAATGAGTCAGTTTTTAAGTAACGAGTACGAGGAACGCCACATAAAGCCAATAACCACTTCTGGCACCATGTTTCATTATCATATTTGTTATAATGAATTTAAGTTTATTGGAGAAAATCACAGCACGTTTTAATGGTTCACAAAATGAGTTGAGACTAGTTACAAAATACATGTATATCTTATACATGGAGAGAGAGGTACATTACTTAAACCCTAGCGCCATCTAGGTTGATTCCGAAACAGGATGAAATACCGCAGTAATTTGTTAGCGTCTACTGCTAAGAAATTAGGAAAATCAGCAAGAAAGCCAACATTTGCAATATGTCAACGTAACTTGTTAGCACCCACTAACCTAGGCCCTTCTAGTTGTCAACGAGAACGAAATGAAGAAATAGGTTTAAGCGCGCTATAAGGTTAGGCTGACTTCTGACCCAAAAGTACTTTTTTGATGTACTTTGTTAATTAGTTAAAGTACAATACTTAGACTTCAATAATTAAAAATCGAAACAGGTAAGTTTCCCATTTAACAAATGCATGTTAATGTAGAAGTATTCCGAAAACTAACTTCGCTATACTTTTTCCGTATGCCCTATGAAAATTGCGTTAAAAAAACGAAAAATTTTTAGTGCTTTTTCTATGGGACCCTAACCCTAAAAGGTGACTTTTTCTTTAACATTACGGAAGGGTATCAAGTCATATCTACAAGGGCCTACCGGCCCTGTAGATTACTATCTATTTAGCTACGACGTCAAGAAGCTCTTCCCCGATTGGTTTGTTCCTGTAGGTAGTTGAGCGGAGGGTAGTTTGTTTCTCAGTTAACATGTCGTCTACAGGCAAGGCAGGGAATTCTTAATGATGTGAACTTTTTGTTTTTATATCTATACACTTGTGGTAGAAAAAAAAAAGAATATTTCACGGAAGGTAAAAAAAAACCGCGCCGACTTACAGTTGATTCCATTATTCATCTTATGACATCCCAAATTTTTTCAGCATCAACTTGAAATCGTAAATTTTTTAGGTACCAGGGGAGTCATGGTTATTAGAATCGCTTATCTGTCAACCGCGCACGATTAAGCGGGCAACATTCATATTATAAACATGTATATTCCGACATATATACCATTGGGATTCCGGCTAAAGCCCATCTTAACATTGCAAATTCCGGCTTCAAACAAAAAAGTGTCCCAAGGAACAGAAAATATGCCTAATTCTCATTGAACAGAAGTACAAAACTGACATAATCCTAATCAGAAGCTTGTGGATTTCTGTTCCAATGAATTGAAATTAAATTCCCTTTGAACTGTAGAACCAACAGCCCCGTAGCATAAAAATACAGCTTATTGTGTCGGAAATAGGCACCCATTTAACAATGTCGCGCTTGTTGCAACAAGCTTTATTTCCACTTTTAAAATCAGTAAATGGGCTACTGTAAAAGCAATAGCCTGTCGTTAGCTTTTATAGTTTCTATGCACTGCTTACTTCATTAATAAAGGCCCGTAGATGTAATATTTTTAATGTAATTGCATCAACTGAACTATAATACTAATTCGAAATAGCAAATGTTAACCCCAAAGCGGCAAATCGGACTGGGCTTTGTTGCGGATGCGAGAATAATGGAAATCCAGTACTGCAAAAATACCCCACACTGAGAGAAATTTGTTCTCTATGAACTACAGAAAATTTATGGCAGCACTGATGCCAGAACATATCAGTAAAAAATACAGTCAATACGGCCTTTCCGCTTCTCAGAACCATCCTGTAATATTAATAACATTTTTCTATTTTTCAATAACTAATTTTTATGTAAATATTACAGTTCTAAACTGTGCCTAAATTCAGTGTTTTTTACAGATATAACTGTAAACTGATCTGTTTTGAAAAACTGTATTCTTTGCCGTAATGTCTGTAATTTATACTATCTGAATTTGTACCATGTACTGTCTTAATCCGTGTTTTAAATCTGTATTTTTTGCGGATCTGTCCGTAAATTATGCTTTTTTTATCGGTGTTTGAAATCTGTATTCTTTACAGATCTGTCCGTAAAATATGCTGTTTTTATCGGTGTTTGAAATCTGTATTCTTTACAGAACTGTCCGTAAATTATGCAGTTTTCGAGGGGATGTGTGTTTGAAATCTGTATTCTTTACAGATCTGTCCGTAAATTAGGCTGTTTGTATCTGTGTTTGAAAACGGTACTCTATACAGATCAATTTGTAAACTATACTGGTCATGCCTGAGATAAAAGTCTGTACTCTTTACAGAACCCTCTGTACATTATAATGATTATCTGTGATATAAAAGTCTGTGTTCTTTACAGAACCACGGTAAATTATTTTGATCATGTCCAAGTTGAAGGTCTGTTTTCTTTTCAGACCTCCGATAAATTTCACAGAGTTATTCCTATTTGGTATCCAAACCTGTCAATATTATGCTTTTCAGATGTGTTAAAAAACCTCCATGTATTTAACATTGTAGTGTGCTGAGTTGCATATTATACAATAACACTCCTACACCATTAACATGCTTATAATTGACAAATCCATATAAAATATAAAATAGCGAGTTTTAAAGAGCGTAAATTTTACTAATCTTTAAGCTGATGTTATTATACTCGGTTTTAGTTCGAATTCAGTGAAAATACTTTCTTTCCCGTGAGATTTTCCCGTTCCCTATGACCGAAAACGAGTATATTAAGAGAATTTCTACACTTAAAGTTACCGAGGAAAATTATGCCTTTACAGCTATTTAGGAATATTAAAACGGATACGTTTTCTATTGAAATTCTTTTATTTAATTAATTACAAACCATCAAACTGGAAAATTTTGTTAGTCAATAGTAATATTTTTACATTAACTTCATCCTCTTCAGTTTCGGGATTTATCCTGGCTATGCATCTAAAAAAACATAATTATAAATTCATGATGTATTAAATATCTCTGAAATATTTGGAATTAAAACGTAATAATATAAACGTAAAAGATATGAATACCGTTGAATAAATTCCATAAAAACCGGAGTGTTTTCGGGATATTCCACGTTTAAAATATAAAAATGGCCAAAAACATAAAGAATCCGGTTGTCAATTCAGATGGATGAATGTGGTCATTGACAATTTTTTTATCTACAGATAACAAATATTTGGAAGCTTTACCCAAGCTTTCACCGTGCAACAATTAGGTGAATTGCAAATTAGTATTAAAAAATAAACCGTGAAATACAATCTAATTAATACTACAAGACATGGATGTGGAGGCAACCTTTTTTCAATTTCACTTAGGTTTGTTCCATTCTGAATATAAATATGGCGTTTGGGTAAAGAGACGTTTGATAAGTACTAAATTTAAGGAGTAATTCCTTACCTCAAAAATTGAAAAAATGAGTTTTGGATCCTCTCTAAAATGATCCATGAAAAGTGTGATTACTGCTGCTACAACAGATTGGTTTTTGTCCTCGTGATGGTCTTCTTTAAGGTCTGCTAGGAAAGCCTGCACGCTGGATTTTTTACTTCTCGAGAAATAAGCCAAAGTCTGGCCACTCTTTTCCGTAAAAAATCGACTAAACGTCGACAACATATCTTGGCCTAAGAGCTGTTGCAAATGCGTGACTATGCCAAAACTTTCGAAGAGGAATGGCCAATTCGATTTTAACTGATCTACCAGGGTTGGCACGCTGGTATCCTGTCCGGTTTTATCCACCTGGATTAAACCGGTTTAAACCACGATGAAAAATCCAGTGGATTTTTCAAAACATATAATAAAAGAGTACAGCGCAGGCACCATAAAGTGAGATGGAAGGAAACGTTTGACCCACATGTCTTTTCCTCTTTATTTCATCGAAATGGTCGATTCCCATATGTTGTGGGTTAGTTTGACGCGCCCTCCTCCCACTGGCCACCCGAAACTCGTGAGACTGAGTTGAAATTTTTGCAACGCTATATTGTTGGGTCGGACCGCGCATTTAGAAAAATCTTTATCAAACCCTGCCCTATTGAAGATCACAAAAAGCCTACCCGGGCCCAACCTTAGCTGCCCTATTGAAGATCACAAAAAAGCCTACCCGGGCCCAACCCTGCCCTAGTGAAGATAATAAAAATGTCTACCCGGGTAGACGGAATGATAACCCTAGCCGACCCGACCAGCAAAACATTTTAAGTAATTTTCTCACCCAACCCGACCTAGGATTTTCCGACCCGATATGTGTCGGGTTGGATAGAAAAATTCTGATTAAATCAGGGCCCTACTCATCTCTAAGGGAAATGTCTATTGTTTTATCAACTTTTATGTACAATAAAAATGATTCTCAATTAGACGGCCTAGCAGAAGACAACTAGCGCGCTAAATGTAAAAATAAGTGCTAAAATTAAGCACTACAGAGTAGTTTAAAAAAAGCCAGATAAATACAATAAAATCCGGTTTAAACCAGCAAAAAACCAAACCAGTGGCTTTTTCAAGAAAAATCCGGATTTTTGCCAACCCTGTGATGAGGGGACCTTTTATCGCGTATGTGCATGATTCGGTTTAGGAAGCTTGTGCACTGCAAATGTAAAATGATGTTGGGAAGAATCACGGTGCAATTACCCCGCTTTGTGGTTAGGTACACTTCCCTCGAAGAGAAGTATTATGTACCTCTGGATAGTACGTATGCATATCCATGGCCAGACACCTTACATACACTAAGGACTAGTACAAGACCTCAAACTTACAAAATCATCTAATACGAAGAATGGTAATCGTGTAAGTCTGGGACATGGGAGCCTCCTATGTTTTCAACAATTAGGTTTGGCAGCTTTGAATTTATCTTCTCTACTCTGTGGCCAAGCTCAGGATGACCTTTTATAATATAGGCTGCATTCGTTGACAGATATAAGGTAAATGTTGCTTTGATCAACAGTAGATTAACTCTAAATTATGTTTATCAAGTCGTGTATACTTTGGCTGTGCGTGATACCCGTTATAATTACAACATCATGAATAAATTAATAATTGCATTAATATGATAATGGTTTATCGCATTAGTATCAGTTTGTGTAAACAGGATCAACTTTTCGCATTACCCTAATCGAAAAACCATATTCAACTAATTACAACAAGTTAAAATTATAATTTTTCGGTAATTAAGTCGGTTCAAAATAAAACATTGGGGACATTTTTATCTACCTCTCTGAATAAATAATAAAAACCTAGTTTATGAGAACAAAGTTTGGGATGTGTTTGTGGAACACGAAAAAAAGCTTGGTTAGGAACTGTCAAGATTCATTACCAGCTCCGACCTAGCAAGGCTAGCATCGCAAAAGAAGGAGTTGGAACAAATGTTGCGTCCACGCTGGCTTTTGGCGTCACCATGAACATGGTGTCACTTAATTCTTGGCTCACATTGAGAAAGAGGGCTAAAACATAAAAGCGTCAATAACGGATTTTAGAGCACGTTATAATCCAGGGTTGGCACGCTGGTATCCTGTCCGGTTTTATCCACCTGGATTAAACCGGTTTAAACCACGATGAAAAATCCAGTGGATTTTTAAAAACATATAATAAAAGAGTACAGCGCAGGCACCATAAAGTGAGACGGAAGGAAACGTTTGACCCACATGTCTTTACCTCTTTATTTCATCGAAATGGTCGATTCCCATATGTTGTGGGTTAGTTTGACGCGCCCTCCTCCCACTGCCCACCCGAAACTCGTGAGACTGAGTTGAATTTTTCGCAACGCTATATTGTTGGGTCGAACCGCGCATTTAGAAAAATCTTTATCAGACCCTGCCCTATTGAAGATCACAAAAAGCCTACCCGGGCCCGACCCTAGCTGCCCTATTGAAGATCATAAAAAAGCCTACCCGGGCTAAACCCTGCCCTAGTGAAGATAATAAAAATTGTCTACCCGGGTAGACGGAATGCTAACCCTACCCGACCCGACCAGCAAAACATTTTAAGTAATTTTCTCACCCAACCCGACCTAGGATTTTCCGACCCGATATGGGTCGGGTTGGATTGAAAAATCCTGATTAAATCAGGGGCCCTACTCATCTCTAAGGGAAATGTCTATTGTTTTATCAACTTTTATGTACAATAAAAATGATTCTCAATTAGACGGCCTAGCAGAGGACAACTAGCGCGCTAAATGTAAAAAGAAGTGCTAAAATTAAGCACTAGAGAGTAGTTTAAAAAAAAAGCCAGATAAATCCAATAAAATCCGGTTTAAACCAGCAAAAAACCATACCAGTGGCTTTTTCAAGAAAAATCCGGATTTTTGCCAACCCTGTGATGAGGGGACCTTTTATCGCGTATGTGCATGATTCGGTTTAGTAAGCTTGTGCACTGCAAATGTAAAATGATGATGGGAAGAATCACGGTGCAATTACCCCACTTTGTGGTTAGGTACACTTCCCTCGAAGAGAAGTATTATGTACCTCTGGATAGTACTTATGCATATCCATGGCCAGACACCTTACATACACTAAGGACTAGTAGAAGACCTCAAACTTACAAAATCATCTAATACGAAGAATGGTAATCGTGTAAGTCTGGGACATGGGAGCCTCCTATGTTTTCAACAATTAGGTTTGGCAGCTTTGAATTTATCTTCTCTACTCTGTGGCCAAGCGCTGGATGACCTTTTATAATATCGGCTGCATTCGTTGACAGACATAAGATAAATGTTGCATTGATCAACAGTAGATTACCTCTAAATTATGTTTATCAAGTCGTGTATACTTTGGCTGTGCGTGATACCCGTTATAATTACAACATCATGAACTAATTAATAATTGCATTAATATGATAATGGTTTATCGCATTAGTATCAGTTTGTGTAAACAGGATCAACTTTTCGCATTACCCTAATCGAAAAACCATATTCAACTAATTACAACAAGTTAAAATTATCATTTTTCGGTAATTAAGTCGGTTCAAAATAAAACATTGGGGACATTTTTATCTACCTCTCTGAATATATAATAAAAACCTAGTTTATGAGAACAAAGTTTGTGATGTGTTTGTGGAACACGAAAAAAAGCTTGGTTAGGAACTGTCAAGAAAAGATTCATTACCAGCTCCGACCTAGCAAAAGAAGGAGTTGGAACAAATGTAGCGTCCACGCTGGCTTTTGGCGTCACCATGAACATGGCGTCACTTAATTCTTGGCTCACATTGAGAAAGAGGGCTAAAACATAAAAGCGTCAATAACGGATTTTAGAGCACGTTATAATCAAATATTTCTCTATTTATTTCGCCCAATAAGACCAAAAATGTTTGGTGGAAATACGTTGGCCGTTGCTAATCAAGGTGACTCCCCTAGACTCCTATGGACAGCGAGATTATTTCAAAGCCAATAATAGACTTAAGGCCTTTCCAGACGATACAACGTTTTGACTCCTTTAGATGTGTCAACTTGAGTTGAGCAAACTAGTTGGGTCGAATGAGGAGAAGTTGAACAAGTTGAATCCCCAAATTATAAATTGATCACTCTACAAATTTTTGCGGATTCAACTTTTTGATCCATCTAGTTGAGTCAAAAGTTGTATCGTCTGAAAAGGATTTATGTCAACTACCTCTCGGCATATTCTTCTTTCAATAAAATCTATATTACGTTAATTTTTTCTATGAAGTCTATTTCAGGATTTGGAATTAAAAAGTTGATTTGGTAATCCCGTCGCGCAGTTTTTACATCTTTTGACAAAGTAACGAGTCTCGACACAGCAATGGAGTAACATTGCCTTATCGAATTACGCTAACACAGGTAGATATAATATGATGTAATCGTAATTTTCTTGTTCACTATTTTGGTCCGAAAGAGTTAGCCGTTTAGAATAAAATGATATCGCACGACAGAGCAGCAGCGAAGAATTAGTCTTCTTTCGTTTCTAGATTGTAGATTAGAATTTTCAACGCTAATAAACTGTACAACCTTTACAGATAGCGATGTATCCCGAGACACTTAAACTGAATACAATGTCCACGGTATGATAAACTTACATTTTATAACAATTTTCAGAGAGTGAAAAATACTAATTTGGCTAAACACCCTCCCTCCACATTCTCCGCATCAATTGTCAAATTTAAGTTGTTTGTTTATTTGGTTTTTGTTCTTTATGCCCAGTTACATTTCGTTCGTTTTCGAATAGGACAAAACTGCACGCGGAGTCAGAAAAAATGAATATTTTGGTTTAATTTCGATTATTCTCTTTCAGTTGTATCCTTTAATTTATCAGAGTGAACGAGGCGACCCTGATAAACCCTTTATAGAAGACTACGATGGAATTATTGCCGAAATCATGATCGCCATAAGGAGAAATCTCAAGTAAATTTACTGACTGATAAGTTTAAGAGAAGGATCACCCATACTTGTTGCGTTGTTTACCTATGTTTAAGCTTACTACGGATTAGCTCATTTTGAAGGCCATCGCGGATATTTGAAAACGTTGAAAGATACAAGTCCATTGGGAAAGTTCGTCCTAAAGGGAGGTTTCTGTCCATTGGGAAAGTTCGTCCTAAAGGGAAGTTTCTGTCCATTGGGAAAGTTCGTCCTAAAGGGAGGTTTCTGTCCATTGGGAAAGTTCGTCCTAAAGGGAGGTTTCTGTCCATTGGGAAAGTTCGTCCTAATGGGAAGTTTCTGTCCATTGGGAAAGTTCGTCTTAAAGGGAAGTTTCTGTCCATTGGGAAAGTTCGTCCTAAAGGGAAGTTTCTGTCCATTGGGAAAGTTCGTCCTAAAGGGAAGTTTCTGTCCATTGAGGAAGTTCATCCTAAAGGGAGGTTTCTGTCCATTGGGAAAGTTCGTCCTAAAGGGAGGTTTCTGTCCATTGGGAAAGTTCGTCCTAAAGGGAGGTTTCTGTCCATTGGGAAAGTTCGTCCTAAAGGGAAGTTTCTGTCCATTGGGAAAGTTCGTCCTAAAGGGAGGTTTCTGTCCATTGGGAAATTTCGTCCTAAAGGGAGGTTTCTGTCCATTGGGAAAGTTCGTCCTAAAGGGAGGTTTCTGTCCATTGGGAAAGTTCGTCCTAAAGGGAGGTTTCTGTCCATTGGGAAAGTTCGTCCTAAAGGGAGGTTTCTGTCCATTGGGAAAGTTCGTCCTAAAGGGAGGTTTCTGTCCATTGGGAAAGTTCGTCCTAAAGGGAGGTTTCTGTCCATTGGGAAAGTTCGTCCTAAAGGGAGGTTTCTGTCCATTGGGAAAGTTCGTCCTAAAGGGAGGTTTCTGTCCATTGGGAAAGTTCGTCCTAAAGGGAGGTTTCTGTCCATTGGGAAAGTTCGTCCTAAAGGGAGGTTTCTGTCCATTGGGAACTCTAGCGAATGGAATTTTTATCCAATGGGTTTCTGTTTAATGGGAATATGGAATGGCTTGTTGTTGGTCGTTCAAAAGATTAAACAGATTGATACAAGATATTTTTAGGTATTGAGGAATATACCTGGTGTACCAAAAAGGGAGGGTGGTAGGTCCAAAATTTAAGTACAGTGGATTCTACGAGCGACTTTAAGGACATTTGGCCGACTAAAATTCATATTTTCAAGTATTATAAAACATCAAAACCTTATAATAGTCGAAATGAAACGGTATACTATCCTTTCAACTAAAACTTTATAGTCCTACATTAAAAACATCGACGTTAATTAAAATTTACTTATTTTTTTTTTTCATTTTTTGCTTGACGTATCAGGAAGTGTACGATGTAAGAAATTCATTACAATCAACAAAATCTTGATGGCGACGCGACAAATCAATTCACGTTCACTCACACTCGATCGATTAACGCTACTTTTTAGCTTTTTGTAGAAACACGGATTTCTTCTACTTTGAATCTAAAAGATAACATAGACCTCGTACTAATATCTGATTGTATGAAAGGGGAAGGACTTAAAACTTACATTCAGGTTCGAAGCGGATAGGTCGAGAGTTACGTCAACGCCACTTTGCTTCTAAGTTCAAATACTTTTGGTGTGACGTCAGGGGTGACGGTTCCTACACCCGCTCCCCCGTAGTTCAAGCAGTAAGGCCCAGAAAATGGCGAGTTAAAGATTCCAATTAGATGAAATCTACGCATTCTAGCGTTTAGCTAAAGCTTACGCCGAGTGCGGGTGAACAGGAAGAAATTAAAATATCTCGTAACCGTTTTGTCGCGTTCAAATCAGGGCTTGAGTACCAATACGTTACGCCACTAAGCGTTTTCGGCCTATTTATTTAAGGTAGACGAAGCTTGGGACTTGAGGACCTTCCCGAACGTTCTCTCGTACAATCGTTTGGCGGACTACCGATTTACGACTGAAATCTTCTACTCAAAAGTCACCATGTTCTCGCAGCTTTCTCAAACTCAACGTGGACGTTTTCTCTCCAATATATTCACGATACCTTCTTGGGTAAGTTATACAACGCGATAAATAAAGATGTACTCAGTTTTAGTTTTTCTTCGGCGTTTTACGCTTTTTGCATTAATAATCACGTGGCTCGGATCTATATTTTTGGAAGGTTAGCTGGGAATCGATGACGGTATACCTAAGCTAGAAATTTCGACACAAAAATAACTACGAAAATTATAAGTGGAAATGCGCACTTCGAAAAACAATTGCGTTGAAATATATCAAATGATATTTATCGAAATGAGATCTTTTATAAATTAAGGGAGGGTGAAGTGGAAAAGCAAGTGATATTTTATTGATTCTACTAATTAAAATACCATTCTGCATAGTAAAACATCTAGGAAATAAGTCTCCGAACGATTTTAAAATTCAAATTAGGTTTAGATTTTTTGGATAATTTGAAATAAGGACCTCCGACCAATCGCCTAACGCCCTGCCTTCTTGTTAACAAATTTCTCGTGGCACGCTCCATGCCGAATGAAACTTACTGCGAGATTTGATAAAAATTTCAGGCAATGCGACTATCGGGCGCGAGATGTAGAGCGTGCAATGGAAATTTTGTTAACAGGAAGGCAGGCCGTTACGCGATTGGTCGGAGGTCCTTATTTCAAATTATCCATAAAATTTGAACCACTCGGAGACTGTATTTGCAAGATGTTTCACTATGTAGAATGGTCTTATAATTAGTAGAAGAATCATTAAAAAATCACTTGATTTTCTACTTCACCCTCCCTTTAACAGGAAGGCAGGGTGTTACGCGATTGGTCGGGGGTTCTTATTTCAAATTAACCATAAAATCTGTAGGTCAGCCAGAATGTTAGGGGTGCCACAGGCGACGACATTTGCTTCAGCCATTTAATCCCAAAGATTTGGCGTGTTTTCGATAAGTCGATTCTTGTTTCGATAAGAGAGTTGCAAATTCAGATTTAATTAATAAAAAAATGTCTTAGTGGACAAAGACTAGAAGAAGTAAATGATAAGAGAACAAAATGGAATGACCGAAGTAACAGATATTAAATTTTTTCAGTTTAAAGTCATGACTATAAAACATCAATTATTTTAAAAAAAAATACTTATCTTCGTTTTTTCACTAAAATTACATTTGCATTGTTTTCGAAAGACAGATTATTCTTTCTATATTTCCTTTTTGGTATTAACAGTTTTCGAATGAAAAGGATTAGAATAAATATCCGAGTATGGATATGGATTATTTTTAAAGGTTTCTCTTTTCGAACTATAAGGCAAAACGTTGTTTAAAACGACTAAATTCAACCGAAGGAAGAAATTTTATCTTTCATCATGATTGACATTTTAAACGTCGCTTTAGGGTGCTTTGGTTTTGCGCCTGCATTTATACGACCACGATTCAATTTGGGTCCCATTTTTGGGTCGATGATTTAAAATGTTTTATAAATGAATCATTAAAATCTGGATAAAAGACATTATTAACAAAAAACCTTTGGTATATTATTGAGTGCATGAGAACTGTTTTAAAAGTTGTGATTGAATTAGTTTGGTATGACTTCAACTCGCTATGAGGAACACATTGTAGAGCAAACGTATAACACGAAACACGTAAATGGACACCGACAAATGGTGGGCTGCGTATTTATTTCACTATTGGGCTTAGTTTCCAGTATTAAAACGCATTGTAGTTCAAATTAAAAGCTGCAATCCTTTTAAATATCACTAACGAGGAACTGTTTCTATCATGGTCTACACTGGAAATCTAGCTGTAAATATAAACGATGTCGCATGTTTCTGTTATATAGTAAATCTTTGACACGAACCATTTTGAAAAGAATGGAAAATTTAATGATACAAAATTTTTGGGCAAATGTAATTTTGGTGAAAAAAACGAAGATAAGTATTTTTTTTTCAAATAATTGATGTTTTATAATCATGTCTTTAAAGAAAACTTTAATATCTGTTACTTCGGTCATTCCATTTTGTTCTCTTATCATTTACTTTTTCTAGTCTTTGTCCACGAAGACATTTTTTATTAATAACTGTTCCTTCAGTCTTCATTTTAATTAAGATTGTTAAGAAACTGTTGCATTTTTAAAATCTGCACTAAGCACAAACATAAATATAGGGGAGCGTAAGCATAAGGGACCTAATATTGCTAGTTAGTTACTAATGCTTTCAGGTACCAGTTAATCAGTTATCACCAATGAGATTAATTTATCACTGAAAACATCAAATTTTCATAATAAAATTATTTTGGCCTCTTCTTATCCCCTGGCTTTGAGCATTAAAATATTTAAAATAACTCTGAGGATTATCTAGAATCATTTCTACTGATATTTCAAATTCAGAAGAATCAGAGTCATCGTTTTGAGTCTTTCAGATGATTCGCTTGGACTTATGTTGCTGGTATTTGGTTTTCGTTGTAGCAGTGTAACCAGGGATAAGGGAATTGAGATGGATTGCAAATGATGATGGGCGACCTACGGCACCGTGTCTCTCTAAATGTACCTAGCGCACGCCCCCACCCTTCGGTAGGCGATTGCTAAGTGCTGCCGCGTAGCGCCATTTTATTTGTAAGAGAGCTAGCTTCTAATTTTAAGATAGAGGGGGCGCCCTTTACAATTTCATCCAGTACGAGTGTACGACCCTACCTAACCGCTGAGGATGCTGGGAGGACTACGGTGCCGTAGGTGGGGGTACACAGGCAACGCTATAGGTATGGGGGTTTCCAACACAAGGTGTAACCAAAGAGAATATAGGGAAGGAGTGGAAAGAGGGGAAAATCTTGTTGCTCTTTTTCTTTGAGGCATTTCCGTTTGAGACATTTAACGGTATCGTAGGTGGCGCGACTGAGCCGGAAACTCCCTCGTACCACTAGTATAATTTAGGGGCAACAATGTAATTTAGCCTTGTGGAGCGGGGGATCTTCAACTCGTCCCCTATATTCTCTTTGGTGTAACTGAGACAAAGTTTCTTCCTGCAAGCATAGCCCACTCGATCCGCGCTCATGGACGCAAGCTGCTCGCGCTATATAATAATATTTGACCACGTCGTCTGCTAAACTTGGGAATTGGACAATTAAACTTTTTGAGTTAATGTCTGGACTCTGGTTACCCTAGCATTTTCTTAGTGGTCCCGTGGTTTTATTTTTAAACTGGTCATTTGCCCTGTATCATTATTGTGTAAGAGACAGCCTGGCAGCCCCGTATTTGTTTACCCTGCCCATAGCCCACTAGATCACGCGTAACACTACGCAAGATGCAGAGCAGCGTCCGTGAGCATGGATCGAGTGGGCTATGCCCTGCCTGGCCAAGTCAGCTGACTTAGGTGAAATATTTATTACTTCTATGCGACTTAATTCTAGACATTCTTGAACGAATCATCTTGTGAAAATTTTATAAGACAGGCTTCTGGCGCTGGGTTTTTTCCGAGCCAAATTTGCTTTTTAAATTTAAAAAAAATTAATTTCAACCGTTTTTCCTCTCTTCAGAAATTACTAATGATAGTGTGTTACATATTTATCCAAAATTTATATTAATTAATTAACACACTGTACATCCCTTTAATTTGTAATTTCGCGCTTGGAAGAGGCTGAATTAAAAATATTGATTTGATGACAAAAATTAGTGATAGTGTGATTGAATCTATCATTTATTTTGCCAGCACAAAACGTATCTTCGTAGCGGTAACCGTTGTCTAGAAACCAGGGAATGAACCCTTCTGCGTAGTTTGAATTAATCTACTTTACACATCAAAAATGTATCTAATGTAAACAAAAACGTTTATTCTAAATAGCGGTTATAAATAGTAATTAAAAACGTAACTGTTACCTAATAAAAATGATTGCAAGAGCCGGGATAAAAAACTGGTTTGTTAACAGGGTTTAGTGATCGTGTGATTTAATCTATCAATTATTTTACGACTAATTTAAACAAACAAAATGATCTACGCAGTGGTTACCGTTGACCGGTTGCACCAGATATTATCTCTGTGGCGTTTATCGTTGGCAATCTGGCCATTGTTTACTGTTTTCTTAGGTAACGTTAGAATTGGCACAAAATAATTAATAATTCAATTGTTACCTAGTACAAATGATTGGAAGGACCTGAATTAAAAATATTGGTTAATTTGGTGACAGGATTTAGTGATAGTGTGATTGAATCCATCATTTATTTTACCAGTAAAAAACGTATCTTCGTAGCGGTAACCGTTGGCACTTGGCTGGCCGCTGGTGGAACCAGTCGAGAAACCAGGGAACGAACCCTGGTGCGTAGTTTGCATTAATAAACTTTAAACAACAAAAATTGATTTAATTTAAACAAATTACCTAATTAGCGGCTATCGTTGGCCGATGGCACCAGGTGAAACACCTTAAAACGAACCCAACACGGCCAATTGGTCTCTAGTCTCTCTACATACAATCAGCTGTATTTAAATTTTGACCAAAGCTTAGTGAAATCAGTGAATTTAAAAATTATCAGCAAAATCCTAAATTTAAATTCTTTTGTATTAAATTATAATAAGGTTTATCTTACGAAAAAATAAAATGCCCTTCTTTTACATGAAACGTGAAAATATTTCCCTTAAGGCTCAAGCTCGAGCGATAGGCAGAGCGGACCATGGAGCGGACGACGTATTGTCTATACAAAAAAATGTCTATAGCTGTATATCTCCTACTTACCGTACTACCTACAGCCGAAAACTACTACTGCTAAGACCGAGGCTTAGCAATAATAAATGAAATTCATTTCATAAATTATTGACTAAATCGTAGCCTTAAATTTTTTTTGTATTGAATCAAAATAAAGTATTACTTACGAAAAATATTAATATCAGATCTTTTGAAGCTCAACAACGTTCTCAAAGTTTAAAAATAATCTTTAAGGTGACAAAACGCGGCCATTGCCCAAAACATATTGTTTCTCCCTCTATACATAGTTTTCATACCTACGTCATAAATGACGTAGCCTGCATAACGTAAGTCAAAGTATGAAATTTAGCACTTAAACTTAATTTTTCTCAAAAACCTTAAAAATGGTCCTAGAAAAAGGTTTAAATTTTGATATAAAACCGTTCCCAAACGTAACAAACGTATATTTCTTTGCAAAGGGTTTGCGACAAAATGGGTGAAATGGAGAAAAACTCCATTTTATTTCTATGGGAAAATTTAACTTTTTCACCAAAAGGGCTGAATCATTTTATGCAAATGAAAACCACCCTTAGCAACTTTATTTTCTATAAAAAAAACTAACGGAGGGATCTCTTTGAAATTTTAACCACATATTCAGGGTCCGAATTTTAGTTCAGTGGATTTTTTCAAAACAATTAATACAATACAAAAAAACTACATCCAAACAAAAACCCTCCTTATACATTAAGAGCAGTATGAGGTCTTATCTAAGAGAGCTATCGCTTCCTAGAATACATGTAATTACAACTTCAAAAGTTGAAGATAAATTACACAGGATGGAAAAAATTACTGTTTCACCATTACAAACAAAACTACTGACACAAAAATCTGTGTGCCCTTCACGTTATGCCTTCATTACGCTTAGGTAGTTGTAATTCGATGTTATCAAAGTAACAACATGGAAACAGGGAAAGATTTGACCTTTAATACTTAATTCAGCAACTACAATTGGTTTTTAGTTTTTTATACAAATATGTCATGCACATTATTTACGTGAAAACATATAACTTACTCAACATTAAACGATGTTACCTTAACAAGCTTCTGTCTCAAATACGTTGACGTCATTTAAAATTAAAAAGAGCAGACGGCACGAAATTACTATTCAGTTCATATGATAGGTGGCGTTAATAGCTTAAACGTTTCCGGTGAAAGGTTGCAGCACTGACCTTTGGCGACAAATTTACACTGTACACTGACCTTAACCGAAATTTGGTTCAACTTGAAACTCAAACTGAACTGAATTCAAAGGCTTATTTTTGCCGGTTGAACCTCCAATCACTGAGCCAAGGCATGTAACGTCATCGGTAGACGTAGCCAATTAAAATTCCAAGGGCAATGGTTGACGGTCCAACCAGCGAGCCAAGGGCAGAAGGAGGAGCTTAACTTTTCTGCAGAATACGTCCGCAGTTGTCTAAAGTGGTAATAACTATTCTTCACGAAAAGATAGTGGCAACATACAAAGAGCTCGTGATGTCTTTCATCAACAGCAACAGTGTGCAGTCAACTGATTTAAATGATCTGGATCTTAATAATAGTTCAAAATATCTTCCACTTAATCAGATTTATTTTGGTGTCAATGTTCTCAATTAACTAAGCAAGCTAAAAAGTCGACCAGACTATAAATTAATAGAAACTGACTTTTCACTTGGTGTCGTGAATTTCTAAAAGAAGGGTGCCACCAAATTAAGAATCGAAATGATTATAATAGCCCTGTGCTTTCCCGATTGTCAAGGATCTCGCCTGCTTCAGTTTTAAGTGGATTGTTTCCATCAATTATTCCTTTGGCACAACATCTGCCTCGCTTTGTCAAGCAAGATGACATGCAAAAACTGGATGATCAATTCAGATCTATCTCGATTGTTACTTTTAATGATGATATTGACGTAACTTTAATTTAATTAGAGTAAAAAATAGATCAAAAATAGATTAGCATAAAAAATGAGAGTTAAAAGCTTGTATAATAATATAGTTTTAGAACGCGAGATTAAATTACATAAAAAACCAGTGATAAATTGTTATAAAAAGGGAAGAAACCCGCTTGGAAAAAACTTAGTAATGTGAGGAGGCTTCGTGTAATCAGTTCGAAATTGTTTTTAATCAAATTAAGTTGTAGTAATTATGACCATGTATAATAATGCAAGGAAAATAAATTAAGTCGTTTTTAAATTAAAATATTCCACTGAACTCGCCTTCGATATTTGGGATTCCAAATCGCGCTCAATCGAGAAATTACCACAGACAGTGGCGGCGCTACATTAAGGCTAAGTAGGCTATAGCCTACCTGACAATTAGACAGGGGCCCCAAAATTGAGGAGAAGGGGCCTAAAAAACCTCAAAAAATGAAGAATGAAAGGGAAAAGTTGGGTATTAAAATATCTCCAAGGTTAATCTGCTGTGTAATATAGTAAACATTGGTAAAATTCAGTTTCTAGAGGCGATCCATCGCCTCCCTCCCCCACACTGCAAAGGCAGCTCCATCCACAGTCAGTCGATGAGTCGACATTAGAGGGAAGTTTTTATTAGCATTGATCAGCCAAAGGGTAAATCGGAGCCTCCGAGATATCTAGGCCCATGCATGTCGATTTTTACGTGGGGAAACATCCAGTTTCATAGAGGAAATATTTTTACCCTTTGTGTGTACGAGGTGGCGCTTTAATGACCGTTGCGACCGGGGTCTTCCATAAATTATCGATGACATTTTAGGGGCCAATTATAAAACTTTTATGAAAGAGAAAGGTTTCACCTTTAAATTAACGTAATTTTTTAGGGCTATTCACTTTTTATTGAATCTATTGGTTAGATTGTATAGACAAAAAAAGTAATTATGAGATTTTAACATCGTTGTTCTTTTAGTAAAACAAAACTTCTTGAAGTTGCTAATTCACAGTTTGCAGTAGCTACCATTAGAGGATTTTTTACCCATTGAAAACCTTTCATTTTTTTAACCTTAGCATTTTTATCCTTTACTTCTTTGGAATGATTGTTTAATAAAGGTCTTCTGAAATTTTCAAAACATTTTTTAACTATCCGCGACCTCGGCTTCACCGCTCTACGTCTATACCTTGCCCTAGTATTGTAGCAGTCAACGGGGTCATGAGGCTGAACTTGTTTATTTTACGGTGCTAAAATCGCCACCAAGCGGGAAAACACGGCGAACTAAATTAGTCAAAAAAATATTCTCGCTTCGCTATATGCATGGGCCTAGATATCTCGGAGGCTCCGGGTAAATGTTCAAAGTTGTATATAAGAACAGAATTTTATACAATTTCAGTCTGAACAAGCATAGTCTCTTACTCTTTGCAACGAAATTCTCTCATAGTCTAAACGCTATGCCTGTCCAGTGAATAGAAGTACCAGAAAATAGTTATTTGGTCTCAAACGAGTAAACAAAAACGGACAAGACAATCAGACATTGAGAAACAAGAAAAAACAATGAGCAGTTTCTTTAACAAAAGCAAAACTGATTTAAAACTATGAGGTAAACATTAAAAATTATATATATAAATTTTTTTTTCCAAACAAACTTGTGATAGAAGGGGGTAGAAAACTGAAAAACCCTACTAGGGGCCCTAAAACTACCTTCAGCCTACACTGGAAAAATTCAGGCGCCGCCACTGACCACAGATATCAAAAACGAAAACCAAGTCGATAAATTCTGGTGGAAGATGTCATTGGTAGAAGATGCAAATGGTGAAAAGGAGTTTCGATTATTTCTGATTTTGCCCTAAGAGCTTTATCTTTGCCGCATTCAAATGCCGATTGTGAAATAATATTTAGTAAAATTAACATGACCAAGACAAAAAAGAAACAAATTGTCAACATCAACAATTGATAGAACAATGTTAAGCAGCCAGTGCGTTCAAGCAGTTGGAGGCTGTTGTAATTTTGAACCATCAGATGACATGTACAAGCTCTTTACTAGTGACATTTATAATTCCCTTCCTACATCTTCTACAAAAACCGCTTGTCAAAAGAAGGATGCTGAATAATTATTGAATTTATAAAACAGCGTAACTACTAGGCCTACTTGAAAAAAATCCTACTTTATATTTTATAACATTCTTAAAGTGATATAAATGTACCTGACAACTGTGATATACATTGTCTAAGGAATCTACTTGAAATAAGAAATTTCAAATATATTTCAAAAATTCTCGAAGAGTGAAAAATTAACAAAACACTAAAACGAATGTACCTGCCGAAGTTATTATAAATAAATTTTATTCCTTGTTTATATTTCAATAGTCAAAAATGCATTTTAAGCGTTAAAAATTCTTCCCTTACATTTTACTCCTTAACTAAGCTATTTGAACCTATTTAAAACTCCCGCCAAGCCTAAACCATACCCTCAAACTAGAGGTGAGTGGGCATGCCAGATATAGCGGGCTCAAGCGACCGCGGGCAGTGTCCCTAAGGGCAACGACCGTTATTCCGAGGGCTGAATTTAAGTTTAACGAGGTTTGTTGGTTACCGATGTGTGCCCGCTGTTGCAGGCGGGCATTGTCCCGTAACTACATGATATACAATGTACAGTTCCACAACGGCGCCTGAAGATTGCATTTAACAGGCTTGATGACGTTTTAGTTGTTAATCTCTAGATTTTTGACTTTGCAGGCCTCTCATTGAACAAAAAATTATGTGCAGGCCTATCGTCGAACATATACAGGCGTTCGTTAGACCATGCGTGTATTGTTATACTACGTGAAAGAGACAACTAAAATCGCCAGGCTTCCGCCCACGATGTTTACAACTGGCTACCGACCACGATAAAAGGACACTATTTTTTGAAACAATACCGTGATGCGTAAGCATCTGTGCAAGGATATTGGCTTTGTCGTGATGGTTTGAGACTAGTAATGCATGAATGAAGCTCCGTTTTATAATTATTTCCAAAGAAATTTTATAGAGATTAGGCATTTTTATTTACAAATATTAACTAGGCCTACTGGTATACGCAGATAGTAGAATATATTAAAAGTAGAATATAGCAAGATTGGATCTAATAGGTTTAAAAAATATGCTACATCAAATTAGGCAAGAATCTAGGGTTATATAAAACAGAATGTAAGAATGTGGACTTTAGACGATTAGATAACGTTTTCGTTTTTAAATGGCAGTCCAGTTTTACAAACGTTACTCAATTAGCATTTTTATATTTCCATAGAGTAAGTAGTACATGAAGTTCGTGTAGCTGTTGTGGCTATGTAGTAAACACATAGAAGTTCATGCGTGACAACATTTTGCAAACACAACCCAAATGCAGAGTTATTATATTTCAATAATTTCAAAAACACGAAGTTAAGTAGCGAAATAACTGGCTCCCTATTGATTGTTTTCACTCCCTCTGCCACGTCAATATTAAAAATTAGTATCCCGCATTCATAACCAGATATCGTTACTAGTATCTGTTAATATGTTTAGACGACGTCCTGCTAACTCTTTGTACGTGACTCACAATGGTAAATTGTTAGTTTCTAAAGGTAGATATCGACATCCCAGGTTTTAAAAACCAATGAAAAAGCATTTTATAATCGAGGTATATAACGTGTGAAAGAAATGTTATATTTAATGCAGTTTTCTATTAGCTGCTAGAAATCCGCCACCACGTAGTAATATTTAAAAGGATACCAGGCTGCCATATAATAAAATTTCATGAAACTCCTTTTGAAGTCTAATAAATATACTCAAAGCAAATTACCAAGGCAAAATTGTTTAAAGCTGCTGCACTTAACATGATACTATTGCCCATGACTGTTGGCTTTATCTTTTTTAATCCTAAGTACAACATACGCAACGAGTTCATAATTGAACCCGCCCAATGTGCCCGACACATAGGCAATCCACTATCCACGAACGATAGCAGGCTGTGGTATCGTTTCATATATTGCCCGCGGGCGCGATAACGCATGCCAACATCGGTTTCACACACCTTAAGCAGTTTACCTTCCCCTGCTCTGACGTATTATTTCTGATAGGGATTTAAGCCTTCTGGTCTACTAAATGACGTTGCTTAGCAAACATATGCCTGCGTCTAATCGGGCAGGCCCGCTGTTAGGCGACGGGTATTGTAGGGCCCGCTCACCTCTACCTCAAACATAGACCACATGATCACTCTATGCCAGAAAGGGCGTTTTCAACCGTACCATAATTTGGCCAAGAATTCAATAGTTTTCGAGCGCGAATACTATAATATAGTTTTTTCAATCTGTCATTCTGGCTAGGCGGTTAATAATAAAAATAATAATAATAATAATAAACTTTATTATGGATCAATCTTTAAGTCAGAACTTATTTTCAAAGATGTCCAGTATTTAGTATTGTTGGAGAATTTATAAAACTTTGTTGTTTAAAAATTTAAAGTCATAATAATTCGAATTCAGGTTGATAATAAAAGGGCAATGCATTAAATAAGATTAAAACTAGCAGAGGATTTAATTTAAGGTTTTACTGATATGGCCACTAATTTGAGTTTTAAAGATTTTTATTGTGGGAAGGGATTTGATGTTATTATCTAGGGAATTCCACAGGGTGATTCCATTAAATTTGGTGCTCTTGTCCCGAAACCTCGTTACGAAGTGTTCCACGTAGAAGTTGTTTGTGCTTCTAGTTCGATGACTACTTCCTGATTCCAGGAACCAGCTTGTAACACTCCGTGGAACTTGATTGTTCTTGATACGATACATAAAGGCTAGTATGTTCTGTAGATAAGTGTGTGTTTGTGTGGATTCATATCTAGAAGGGTCTACCGGTCCACTAGCATTTACACGTTCGATGATTTATCAGGGTCTTTTATGATTTGCACAAAGTTTCTTTTCTCAACCTTACTAAAATTTATACAGAACCTGACGTTTTCAACGTAGGTGGAAGAGATATTATACATTATAATTAAGTATTATGAAGTACAAATTATGATAACTTTTATCTCGATTTTTAGGACGCTAACTTTATTATGATACCCATGTCACTCTCTTTTTTCGATGGTCGACAGGAACTTTTCACCTCGTCTCCCGTTTTCAAAACGGCCAGGACAATTATTGTGTCCGCCGCCCCAAAGAAAGTCTTGTCAACTACACTGTTCGTCTTAAATATGGACACGGAAGTAATTATCGCCCAAAATATAATCCACTTATTGAACTTTTCAGTAAAACACATTCCTGGTCTAACCAGGTGGAGATTTTAATAGTGTCAACCGTGGTACTTGTTCGTCATTCACTCCAAGATATTTGTTAGGAGAGATTCAGAGATATATGGTCAGAACTAGATCTTTGTTTTGCACTCTGGCAAAAAGTAAATATGTCTTTAAGAATTGGTTGTTTTTGCGCAATATTAAACCTTTGAGGATGTACTTCGCTTGACAATCCTTAACGGAAATTCCTATTCCTACTTCCGCTTCCATAACATCGGAGTTTTTTATACGAAATTCCGGTCAAAGTTCAAAGATATAATTACTTTTAACTAGTTGAGAAAGTCCGTTTGTTGGTAAGAAATATCCGCATTAACGCTCACCTCCTGGAAAATGCTTCGGTATTTAACCAATAAATTACGGACTCAATCGTTAAACGAAAACGAAGTTCAGAAAAAGGCTGCCCATCTTTATGTTTGGCCTCAGTTCAGCTGGCTGCTGTAGCGTGTCCTCATCAGTGCCTGACCTACTAGAACAAAACACGACTGACGGAACAAGTGCTTCTTCCAGTAGTAATCTATCTTGGGATAACCTCGGCTGTGTGCATTCGGCTTAAATAACAATCGGCTAACCATCAGAGTGCAGTTCTTACTCCAGAAATCGGCTTTAGCAAGAAACTCTCAATTAAGTTCGAAAAACAGATAGAAAACCTAGGCGCGATTCAAAGTGTGCGTTCGGCTGAAAAATCAAGTGGCCTACAACTAGTCTACTTTGAATCGGACTCACTATCACGCTAATTCGTTATCTTATCACCATCCAACTAGATCAATATTTCATAACGCTGGCGGAGCCTGTATGGAACACTTCGTAGATCATCTCTAATGCAATTTCTCTTCTAATAGGTGGGTTAAACATTTTTCTCATTATTATAATCTCCCACAAAATTGTAAAATCCGCTAGCGTTACATACCTACCATTTGCCAAAAATGGGGAAAACTCGTTCGAAATCAAATAACAAAATACCTGAAGATTCTGTCACTAGTCAGCCAGTATTACCTCGGACCTAGTAGGTGAGTTAAGATCAATTAAAAAAACGAGACAGCCTAACTAGTAGTCTTGCGGATACAGACAAAATCAGTCTCGGACATTGAAGCACGGCAGATAGCTATGGACAAAACATCACCGATATCCAACATGTTATACACGACATTGGTATACTAAATGTTAAGGTCTCTGATTTAGAGTTAAAAATAAAACAAGTAGATAAGAATGCTTGTGACCGTATTGAAAGTAATAGAATGCGCATTGATAATGTTGAAGTCATGATTATACGAAATAACGTCTTAGTTAGCGGTATACCAGACTCCGATAACGAAGATAGAAACGCCCTAGTAACTTGAATTGAAAACCTATTCTCCCAAAAACTTAACACTTCCATTACAATCGCCCGGCTCAGGTATATCGTAAATTGAATTGAACTATTGTTTATAGTTAACTACAACATTACAGCAAAGTAACTACAGGGTAGTGCACATGTTAAATTAGTTTAGGGTTGGATTCTCCACGAGTCAGTTAAATAAAAGTAATGTATACAATGATATTCTCTACATTATAAAGAGGATAGAATGGAATATAAGAATATTACAGTTCTATACCTTTTAATTTTAAGCATTTCTAAAAAATTTCTATATGCGAGCCGTGGTCATTAAACTTTCTCATTATGCGACCTAAGGGAGTAGGTTTTGTTATACAATTATAAACTGTGTTATGTTTTCGCGTACATTTGAGTGGCATGTTAAAGTGTGTATCCTATAACAATACTGAGGAATCAATACGGTTTCCAATTAATTTTGATAAAAATAGAATATCCAATTTTATAAGAATGTTGCTAATAGTGTCCAAGTTAATGGTCGTTAGCAACTCATTATAATGATAAGATGTTAATCGTGTGAAATAATTTTTTAATAGTATATGAATTTCCTCTGCACAGCTTCTAACTTCGTTATGTGTGTCTTACATGTTTGAGAGAAACTCAAACTCATAGAGTAGGGTGGGTCTCGTAATAATTTGATAAAGGTTGATAAAACACAACGGGGAATTTAATTTTCTAGATATGTTTAGCGCTCCACCAAGTGTTCTGCGGGCTCTCGTCGATGCATAATTTATTTGCTCATTATTGAGTAATTTAGAATCAAATACTAGACCTAGATCATATATACTGTCCAATTTTACTAAAGATTTATTATTAGTCTTGTAATCAAGATCAATTGTTATATGTTTGGGCGTGAACGTCATTATTTTAGTTTTATCCTCATTAATAGGTATATTATTTTCTGTACACCATTTATGAAAATTATGTAGGTCTTCCTGTAGTAGTTCACAGTCTGTTGTAGTAAAGGCCCATTCAATACGGGAAAAACGCGACATGTAATATTTAAAGCTACGACCTACGACCAAAAATTTAGTATTCTTTCAAAAAACCCCATGCTAAAAGGCTCTAACATTTATATTAAACATGACTTCACCACAAATCAGCAATAGGCTCGCTATATGTTACGTAATTTTCCCAAAATTAAACAACCTAACAAATGTAAGTGGATTAGTACCACAAAAATGGACTTCCGAAACGAAAAGTTTAAGTTTGATTTTTTGTTAAAAAACCTGATTTACATTATTAATTTCACCTACTTATGCCTAATATTATTTTTAATAACATTCGTAGTGCTAAAACTTTATCACTCTATTAAGTGCTTGTCATGCTGAAAATGACGATCCAGAAATATATGCACTTGTAGAAACATGGTTTTAATAAAAACTATTCTGAACAATACCCTAACTTAAAATTCGTTGGCCAAGGTAGAACTGAGAGCTGCGAAATATTTACAATAAAATTGCAGAATTTCTATTTGACGGTGGTATATAGACCAGGGGGTTGCATAACTGAATTCTTAGCGACTGTTGAGTCTATGGTAAATTAAATGGGTGATCCTCGATTTAAAAAAATTGTTCTTGGTGACTTCAATATTAATATATTAAACCAAAATAGTATAACCAAGAAGTAATTTACTATAAGAAGGCCTAAAAAGGCGTCCGGTGCGCGCGTAATAGTCGACAATATCCCCTAATTGGTGGGGGGAGGCTGGAAACCAAGGCGGGACTTAATATTTATCTTTCTCTATAATATTTTTTCTTCCTCTATATTTTCCACCAGCTATCTCTTTTACCTTTTCGTTAAGCCTTGGTTTTCATTAGTATAGTACGCTTGATTCGATTTAGAAACAATTATAGAACGAACGATTTTCATGTAGAGACACGTATTCAAAATCTATTAAGTTAGGTTGTTAATGGCAATTAACCGTTTCAGCACAGTTGGAGCCTCCATTTTCTGTTTACTTTCCTCGAGGTTTTTTCTCTATTCGGAATACGTCAATCGTGTCTATATGACCTATCCCCACGGGATCTAATAGGAAAGCGTAGAGCAATGACGGACATGAAAGGGGTGGGCTTACTTGTCCACTAACACCGGCGTAAGAGTAGAAGCGTAAAATCTAGTGACTTAGGCATTCTTATAGTAAATTAATTCTTGGTATAACCCAACAATTACTAGACTTAACAGGGTGTTACGGGTTAGAGCAGATTGTTGCCACACCAACCAGAGTAACTTCCTAGTCTTCCACACTAAATATTAGCGTTAAAAGCAATCTTGATACATCTGATCACTTCCCAATCAAACTAAATTTTAATATTAGGGCTCCCAGCAAAATCTTAAAAAAAAATAGGGAAATAGGGGATTGTTCAGGCTAGAAATAGGGTGAAATAGGAACCGAATTTTTTAAATTAGGGACCAAATAGGAACCAAAATGAGATCTTTATTTGAACTTAATATTTTTACAAAATGACTTTAAGTGAGGTATTTGTATTAGTTAAAATATTTTATCACAAAACTGACTTAGTATTTGCTTATTACAATTTTATCATGAATTATCCACAATAACAATCAGTCTTTTTTCGTTTTTCTACGAAATAAGAAATATTGTCAGTTTTTCTATTATTTATTGTTTTCATTAACTGACACGTTTCACTTGCTTGTGCTGAACATGCTGCTCGCTTTCTTGTTATTGTTTCAATCATTGACTGCGCTAAGCTGATTTCTGATAAATCCTTATTCTTTAGGGCTTTCTTCAGCCTTTCATTCGCTTCGATTAAAAGTTTATCAGAAACATGCTCATTTTTTTCCTGTTCTTCTTGCTTTTCAATAAGTTGAGCTTCTAGGGTCTTTATATTTTTGGCATTTTTTTCAGCTGTTGTTCTTTTTTCATTTGATTTTCAGCTTCCTCCGACTTTTCTTTATGTTTTTGTTGGGCCGTAATTTTCAATTCCTCTTCTTTTTCTAAATGTAACTTGTAGTTTTGATTCGCACTACAAGGTAATTTTAAAAGAGTTTTGGTAATTGGTACCAGCTCCGGCTTATTTTGAAATTGATTTAATCCACATGATACGATTAGTCGCACATTCAAAGTCTTAACAGACATAGACGCTTTGTCCTCAGGTAAAATTCGGCTTGATTTCGAAAATCCTCGTTCCACATCTGCACATTCATGTGATAAGGTTAAACTTGCTTTAACTAATACTGTTACATTTAGATACTTTCTTTCGCCTATGCCATTTTTAATATCAAAGTAATAATTCCAATAATTTTCAATTCTTTGGGTGTTTACCCAGGAAGGAGGATCTTCTTCAAATTGCAATAATTTCCATTCGTCAAGGAGAATATCAGTAGGAAATTTAATTGGAAGTGCTGATGCTACTTTAATTAAATCGGTACTGCTTCGCTGCTTCGTTCTTTCAATTGGTTGAAGGCATCGAAAGTGTTTCAATATGCTTTGTGAAATTGGAGTCTTTTTCATAATATACTTTGACGCCTCAATGTAACAATTCTGAACGCTGATGAGGAACTCTAGTTGGTTTTTTTCAGATACCTTGAGCAAGCATTTCCGAACCTTCTCGCCACATTCCATTTCCTTCCTAGAAAGTTGATTAGCTACATCACTGACTAGCTTCTCATCATATTTCGTTACTGCTTTCAAAACATCTTTCTTGAGAAAACGACCCAGAATGGTTAGAAGCAAGCTTCTTATTTGGTCATAAAGAACGTGAATAAGAGGTTCCTCTCGTTGAAGGTGACCCGTGAATTTCGTAAAAACTTTGGTCAGTGATATCACAAAATACAGCCTGGCCTGCATTGTTGGGTTCTCTATAGCTTGAAGAATTGTTTTGTACTTTGCATTTTCTTTGATTGTAGGTTGATTTTTAGGCAAAAAAAAACAAGGAAATATTTTTCTATGGCTGGCCACAGAAAGATTACCCGTTCCGCTGCAGGTTCAAGAGTAAGCCATCGTGTTGGAACATGCTTGATCAAAGACCTGACTTTTAAACCAATTTCTGCTTGGATTTTTTCCAAGTCCTCACACCTTGTTGGAGTGTTTTTGAAAAAATAGAATAGAGACAATACAAATTCGGACGGATTTTCATGAAGCTGTTCAAGGCCTTTAAGAAAAGCGTTGTGCATTGTATGGATACTACAAGTACCCACATCCATCAGCCCATGATTTCTGTCTACCTTCATTTTTTCATTAATTGCTCTCCAAACAGTTTTGCTGACATTTGGACCATCACTTCCGATCATTAGCAAATGACTGATTGGTAACTGAGCATTGTTTATCGCCTGTAATATGTTCTTTGATAGTTTTTCTCCTTTGGCATGGCCCATAAGAATGGTTTCAAGATGACTGACCACGACTAGATTTTGGGACTTGGACCAATATTTGAGTGCAATTTGAAGTTCTTTCTTGCCTTCAGCATTAGTTGTTTCATCGTATTGAATTGCAAAATAAGCACCTTGTGCGTCATTTAACATCATTTCTCTAAAATACGGGCCCAGCGCTTCACCTACTAAGTAGCTTAATTTTGTATCACCCATTGAGAAATGATTAGGAACGGTTTCACCAAACATGGCTCTGAAAGTTTCTTCGATTCCGCTGCATGATGCCGCAGACCAATTACAGCTGACATTTTTCAAAGCCCAGATAATTTCAGCCTTTCTAGCACGTTCAGAATCACTTAATTTCAGTATCATATTAGTTGCTTTTCCATCACACTGGCTTGTTGTTGTAGTTAAATGTAATTGACTATCATCAAGCTTGGCCTTAGAATTTTCCCTGTGTTTAATAGTGTCCGCGTGTTGTTGTAGACATTGGAATCCCTTAGCATAGCTGAATGATGCCATACATACAATACAGTAAGCCCGTTTATCATCTTCTTTCTTACACCAAAGAGATACAACGTGTCCATTTCCATCGGTTTTTTTAAGCCAGTCATTAGAAAACTTGCACTTTCCCATAATTAATGCGAACTGTGCAGAAAAAGTATCACGAACAAAAACTACAAGGAAACTGAAACCGCGGTCTTCCTGAAACGGGTACTATGCTGTGCTTCAGCCTTCAGCCAACGTCCCAAACTCCCAATTTTAGTTTTAGTTCCGCTTTGTAACAGACTCCGTTCCTAGTTTAGCGCCATCTGCCAAAGTAGACCGACAAAAAAATTCGCCTCTAAGTTGTTTTTCCCTCAGTAGTACCATAGATGGGCACTATCATATCATTTGATAGTTTTACCACTTGATACGATAGAAAACTAAATCTGCCCCTATCAAAGTATCAATTTTGATAGTTATTTTCGAGAAAAATTTGAATTATAATGATCGATTGAGTTTGATAGCTTAGAAAGTGCACTCGAAGTTGATATGATTCATTGATTCGTTGAAATCTTCTAGAGAAAAATATCGATTCTCAACGTGATCTAGCTACTAACCCCATCTTTTAGAAATCATAAAAAATGATAGGCATTATTCCTTGAGAAATAAATTGATTCTTTGAGTGATTTTATTTGGCGACATCTGTTTTCTGATTTCATTTTAAAAATTATGTGCTAATCTTTGATAGGCAATTTTGATAGTTATGAAAATTTCTGGAAAGATAAGTCGTTTTTTGAATGATATCGAAGTTTTTAATATATTTGAACGTTAGCAAGTGTAGGTTTATTCTATAAGAAGATTCTGTACTTGGTGGTCGTTATAACCCTCTCAAACAAATAAATAAAAATAAAATAAACGATGGTTCAACAGTTCAAACGGTGAAGACGGAGCTTCTTGTATATAGAAGCTCCGTGCTGTCACTGATGTGAACGACTACTCGAGGAGGGAGAACGATTCCACGAAATCATCCAAACGTAGAAGTAGATAAATTAAAGTGTAGATTTTCTGATTTTTATTACCCACAGTTTTAATTGCAATTTTTGCCTTTAATTATTATTAGTTAACCGTTTATAGTAGATGGTTTAGATTAAATCAAGGGCGAATAATTTGAAAAAGTTTGGATAGTAGCTTTTGAACTATAGACAGTTAAAAGTCAAACTTGAGAAATGAGATTATGGAAATTATATGAATATATGAAAATGTTAGAAATTCTACAAAATCAGGAAATATCAGGAATCGATTAAACAGAGTAAAATTAGGTAGAGCCCAAATCAGTTTGATCGAAAACAATCAAATTTAAAGTCCGGAAATTAAATAATCGATTAATTTAGTCGTTCCTAAAGATTTCAATTTGATTTGATAGGCAAAAAATCTATCTAACAATGAGAGCCAATCTAACATATTGAAGGAAGATTTGATAGTTTCACCATCTATGATTTGTTGAGAGGGAAAAAATCTATCTAACAAATAATGCCCGTCTAAAATATAGCTAGAAGAATTGATAGTTTCGCCAAATATGATAGTTTGAGAGGAAAAATATCTATCTAACCAGCAATGTCAGTCTAAAATATAGTCAGAAGAGTTGATAGTTCCGCCATCTATGATAGTTTGAGAGGAAAAAAATCTATCTAAGAAGGAGTTCCACTCTAAAATATAGCCAGAAGAATTGATAGTTTCGCCATCTATGATAGTTTGATAGGAAAAAAATCTATCTAAGGAGGAGTGCCCAACTCTGAGTAGTACTGGATTTTGGAATTCAAGTCAGTTCGGTTCGGCTCATATTTTTCTCGATTTTTTGTTTTCACTATTTTTAGTTGTCGTCTGCTAGGAGTCCTTGTTGTGATCAACAAAACAGTTAAGGATTATCACCTTTCTAATTGTAAGTTAAGATCTTAATTATCAGTTTCAAAATAGAGGCAAAGCCTCGGACACGCCGGCCTGCAGCTCTAAACGAATTACGAGTATATTATAATACTACGAGAAGAGTCGTGACCAGTCTGCTTTATCCAGAAAAATACTTAAAACCTTATTTCCCTTCCTGATCGGAAATAATTGAAAAAAATGTGGCAACAAGGCGTTGATGACAAGTTGCCACTCCTCGCTATTCAAATTATTAAGGTATTTATAACATGGAGAATAAATTAATAATATTTTCAAATTGAAGAAAAATAAAGGAAAACTTCAGCTAACATAACTGATTACACCTTTAAAGAACGGAATCCTTTTTCTAAACATATAAAAGGAATTTAACATTAAAACTAAATTAATAAGTTACATTAGCATTTAATTAGTTATTAAAAGAAATCCAGGACTACTGCGCCGCCATCCGCCATTGCAGGTTTAGTAGCGTCTGCTAAATCGAACTTACCTTAGCCTTACCTCTCTCAGCCTGTGAGAATTCAATCAATTCCGTTTGGGGTAAGATAGGTTCGATTTAGCAGACGCCACGGATGGCGAGGCAGTAGTCCTTGATCGTTTTTAAGACTAATTGAATGTAATTGAATTATCATATTGTAATAAGAGATCATTTACTTATTTCATTTTAATATTTGCTTCCTTTTATATGTTTAGAAAAAGGCCGTTCTTTTAAGGCATAGTGTTTTGTTACCTGCACTTTTCCATTAAATGCGATGCTAATTAATAGATTAATGGCGTCACCAGTGAAATCCTGGCCTCTGTTAAGAAAGTGGAGCTTCTTGAAGTAATCAACCAGTTTTTTCTCGAGAAGGAAATTAACAGTTCAAGTACAATGTTTAAATTTAGTCTGGGGTAAATACTGAGTTTTATTATTCCTATAAAATCCTGTGTTCTTCAACCTGTTCTATATTATCCTATAATTTCATCATTCGGAGATATTTCGTGAACGTTTCATTATGCGGACTGGTCTTATAGTTACTAGAAGCCTAAGTTCATAAGATATGTTCCGTTCCAGAAGTTTGTCACTGCATGTTACAAACTGGAGCTTGTCATGAATAGATTCTGGTAAAACGACTCCTGGTGAGTGGGGCGCTGCTGTCAAAGGGAGCTTAGTAAAGCAGACTAAATAGGACATAGATGCGGAAGTTCTGCAAAATTAACCACCACCACCGAGTGTAGGCCTAATCAATTCACTCGCTTTCGTCGTTCTCCCTCATACTAGTTATCTCGAGCTGTGTAAGTTTCTCAGTAGCATTACGAACTGTATAGGTATAGTGACGTCATGCTTATGGAAGGAACATATCACCTATAAACTTACGTCGATGCTGTTAATGCCATGAACTTCTGAAAGAAATCTTTTGATTTTATTTTTTAGTTCTTTGCCAAAATATAGAATCCAGCAAGGTCGTAGCCAAGGATTAAATAGTTTTATTACCGCGGTTTTCGAGCCGAAATTGATTTTTAATTGCCATAATAAGAAGTGCGAACTGGGGTAATTATGGCGTAAGGTATTGCAAAATTCTAAAATTTAATTGTTCATTAATTCTAGCATGGTCATTGCTCTTCAAGCATCTTATATATTAATTAACGCCAGGGATATCTTCACGCCTCATGTTTCCAATGTCATACGAGAAGAACTCTTATAAACGTTAAACGACTCTTGTTCTTTAATTAAAAAGCATCATTTTTAAAGTCCGTTTCAAGTCCAGCGAATACAGTTCTGCCTCTATTGTCAATATTCTCTGAGTTGTTTTGATCAGATCAGAAGTGTTCTCCATTATGTCTTGAATCATTTCGCCTAACAATCCATGCATCTCCTTTAATTTCAAAATTTAAGTTGCTTCGATGAGCTATTGGACTGACTTAGCAGTATTTCTAAAATCAGTACTACTCTCAGCTATTTTCGTGTCATCATTCCCATGCGCGATATAGTCTTTATCCAAAACATCAACTTGAAACGGGTGCTTGCGTGATTTGTTTGTATTAAACGAACTTGGATTTTTAAATACTGCAACAGAGGTATTGCAACGATGTGATACTGTATCAGAATGTTTATGAAATCCCACGATATGTTTCAAGAGTAGTTTACTGTCCTTAGTGAAAAAACTACAGAAGTGGCACAGTGTGATGTCTTCACGATCCATACTACTTAAGAAACCTCACCCGATAGACTGCAACGAGCAAAATATGCCACAACTACATTATATCGATTGTTTATGGTTATAGAGATCTGCTATTATTATTATTCTTGGAAATAAGGTCTTTCAAGGTTACAATATGTTCTTCGGTCTTCTATGCTTTCTTCTTCTTATTACTTTTTAATTTTTTGACTTTGGTCTACCTCTTGAACGTGAACAGGTTGGTGTGTAAAATCACTCTTGTTAGACTGCTTGAATAAAATGCTTGTTTGAAACTCGGTGAATTATTAAACTTTAACAAGTATCAGCCCTGAAGTTAGGTTAGATTAGTTTACTATCTTACCAAGGTCCACACCAGGCTCTGTTTTTCGAAATAAAAAATTGGTTTTGAATTGTAAACGAATCGTGTAACAAGAAAGCGAGTTTTACTTACCTTTAACAGGGAGGATGTATTCATTCTCATTGCTTTTATTTTTACGCGGGGACGTAGTTTTGTATACATTTTCAGCTTTTTCTCCCTGAAATTGAAGGGAAAGTAAAATGAACACTTAGAAGGATGTAAGTCGAAACAAGACGACCCAAGGGCTGGGCTCGTAAGTAGCCACATCGTATGGTACTTAACAGGCGTACATAAAATTTTTGTGAATAGCCCCTCGAAGCGCTACTTTTAAATAAGCTAAAATGATTACCCGTAAGCCTTAGTTCAATATATTTATTTATGTTATAATTGAAATAGTGCGACATAAAGAGAAATTTTGAGTGAGTAGCCCCTCTATGCGGTACCCTTAACATGATTACCCGTAAGACCATTCTAAAAACGAGGCGTTAGCTTAAACAATGCTAAAAAGATTACACACAAGTAACCCTTAAGGGGGAAGTCTAGCGATTTGAAGAAATAAAGGCAAATTTTCTTGAACTAAATAAAAGATAACTAAATAAGATAGAACATCGCGGTTTGCTTTGAAAATAAATTTGATGTCTATTGTTGCGATTGATATAGTTTTGAAAATATTTTAAGTATAATTACAAATCGTTAATTTTAATTTAAAATAGGGAACTCCCTGAACTGGAAACTCAAGTTCTAAACACTCGAATTGCAAAATTCCAATTGTCAGCGGTCCGTACCGAGGCTTTGCAGCGAATGATTTGCTTTGGTGACTCTAGCTTAAAAAAAACTTTTGACCAACTTGCGGCGGCTTTAGAATTTTTTCACTATTATTTTCTAATTAGTCAGAAATCAGTGTTGGTTGGGTTAGTTAGATAAAGTAAAATCCTACCAACACGTTGAAACAACGAAACTATAATTTGGCGGAATATAAATCGGTTGAAGTTGGATGCAACCTTAGACTATATAAAGTGAAGTTACTATTATTAGTCCAAGATGCAATTAGCCTCTTCGACGGAACTATGAGAGAAAAACATGGGGGTAATAATTTGACTTCCATCTCGCTAAGGGGATTTTGAGATTGCGCAGAGGCGGCAATGAATCAACCCCCCTTGTACGTCCCAGCCCTGCGGATTGCCTACTCCCTTTTTTTTACGTCGAAGCTAGTTTAATTCAGTCTCAAATGATTTTGTAGAAACGCTAATCTACCCCGGTCCTCAAATCCTACTCCGGTCCTCCAAACCTACCCCGGGATCAAGTCTATCTTTCCGTATTTGACAAATCAATTCTCCATGTATATGTTGTGTTTCATTCCTCCAATTTAAATTTAATAATTAAGCATAAAATAAATTAAGTACGCCCCCTTAAAAATTAATTAAAATAATTCACTTACTGTTGGCACCATTTGTTGGCCTAAATCAGCACCGAGGCTGGTAGCCGCCTGTTGTTCTTGAAAATGTTTACGTTTTAGCTCCGATTCCATGATCCGTCGACTTGACAATCTATTCAACGTTTCAAATTCAATCAAACGGGATTCCTTTTCCTTTAAAAGAGCTCGTAATTTTTCATTCTCTCCGATTAATTTCTCGGGACTAACACCATCAATAAGGTTAACATTGGAGATGGAACTCTGTAACAAAAATGTGGCTAAAAGTGAAATAAATGTCAAATAATTGAGATAAAACGCCTTTAAAACCAATAAGATAAAGTTCCTGAATGACTTCAGAGATAAAGATAATCATTATTTCCAATTAAGATAAAATAGACTTTTTTATACCCCTTTAAACAAGAATAAACAAATGTAATTCTTACAGCCTTTTCTTTAATTTCAGCTTCACTTGTAGAGAGTGCGATTGCCAATTGCAATTCCTCTTCTTCCAATTCTTGTTCAGTTTTACCACTAGATGTGGGAACTGCCGAATTTTGAGCTGAACTAGGTTCCTGGAGGAAAGAGTGGGCCCATGTTTTATATAGTTCCGAAGTTTTGGCTTTATCGGTGGGGTGTAGTCTAAAAGAATAGGTCATTGGCTTTAGGCTAAAGGTTATAATTATTCGTGAATAACGCCTACTTTGTATAATTCCCGCAGTTATTCCATGCACTCTTTAGATGCAATCTCATTATGAACTGGAGTGCCACAGTTTTTAATAACAGTTTCTAAAACATGAAACGCGTTTAAAGCTACTCGAGGATTCCGAGCGTAGAGTTTTTTTCCTAATGGCACTAACGGCGTATTCAGCCCTGATTAATAGTTGAATCTAATTAATATTTACGCCTAATTGTAATTCCCAAGGTTACGTCATTTTGGATACATACGGGACATCCTGTTGACTTATAGAATCACAAATGTTCAAAATCGAAGCCTAATCGGGTTCAACAAGATAATGGCTCGTAGCAGCCTCTAAAATTTAATTAATAAAATGAAAATAATGACTATGACTCATTCATTGTGATGATGTGATCGTTGTCAATGTCATTTATAAAACCAACTTACCTAAACATTTGCCGAATTCTGACATCTTCGCTGTCTTCGGGAAGTAATAATTACTTCTTAATTACGGTTAATTAACAAGTATGTACTATTAAATTCGTATCAATGAATAGAAGTCAAGTACATAGACATTAGAATACAATTTAGATCCTAGATCTAAAACAGCAACGCTGACCCTGTCTCAGCGGCGTAAAATTAACAGACCACGAACAAAGTGCGCGAACCACGGTCATAAAAGGCGCCAAAAGAAGCCACGTGATCTATGCCGGCGCCGAATTCGGTTTATCACAGCAGGAAGCCAGGAAAGAAGCTGAGAAAGTTGCAACTTTTAAACCCATGGAGAAATATTACTGGAGTTGATGGTAAGAATAAATCATTTTGGGCAAAAGCGTTAAAACCAATAACTCGCTGAAAGTTCTCTGATGTTCAGCCCCAGTCTAAGGTAGTTAGTACTTAGTAGGTTATTTTCCTAAGCCTAATTTTTGGAATTTTGGCGCCGAATTTGGCGGAGAAGCTGCAGAGGGTGAAGCCAGGGATGTTTGATATATCGTCGACACTATACGGGACTTACGAGGTTACCGCCCCCTTTCGGAGAGTTGTTCTGCCAAGGCTACAGAGCGCGTTCGACGACAGGCAATGTCAGCCACTAACTAAAGGCCGCAGACAGGTTATGGCAGCGCCAACAGAAAACGTCTTGTAAATCCAGTATAGAGTGTGGACGATATATCAAACATCCCTGGTGAAGCCGACGATCTGGACCTGCCAGCTTACTTTATCATTATATTTAAGTCGTAATTATGTAAAATAACTTCGAAAATTTATTTAAAACGGAAAGATAATCAGTTTCTGCGTGTTTTGATAGCTTATTTTCAAGAATTTCTCGAAAAGTTACGGGTGATTATAGTTTTGAGGAGCGTTATGATTAGTAGGCATAAAGGTCCCAAAGTGTTTCATTGGCAAAAGAAACAACAATTAGTATGTAGTTAGTAATTAACTTTATCTTGGTTTTAGAGCATAGTACAGAAATATTTAACACAAAAAAATTCATTTAAGCAAGATATCCTTAATTTTTTTATCCATAAATTATCCATTAAAAGCAAAACTTAACCAAATCCCTAGCAATTTATGTGGGCAATTAACCCCCTTTTATAATGAAAGAATTTAGGTTCGGTCGTAAATAGGGAAACTGATTTTCGCGCTGTATGTTTCCCGCCTACTTGACGACGAAATCGTATACCAAGTCCCTTTCCCTACCGACAAATAATCCCTTTAACCTACATAAAGTTGTATGAGACTTAACTAATAGGAACTAAATTATTTTTAAGTTTGCGCAGACTGCAGTCTGGGAAATAAGGATATTTTTTAAACTAGTCCTTGGGACCAGTGGCCCCCTAGTGTCCTAAATAATAAACTGGTCTGAGGTCTCCGGAGTGGTCCCAGCCTTTGTTCTATTATAGATTTGCAATTAATAAACTGGTCCTCCAACTTTTTGAATAAAAAAACTAGTTTAAGCAATTAATAAACTGGTTTTGGACCAGAGAAAGTGTGCTATTTCCCAGACTGGCGCAGATACGCCAATGAATCAACCCCCACCCCCATCCTTGTACGTCCCAACCCTGAGGATTTGTTACATCGAAGCTAGTTCAATTCAGTCTCAAATGATTTTGTAGAAACGCTAATCGGAAAACAATAGTCAACGCCAAGCCTAAACCACGTGGTCGTACCAGATTGCTAGGGTGAAAATGGCGAGCCGACAGGCAAGAATGAAGCCAATACGCGCTAATCACGATTAAATGTTCCAAACATCTAACCTTAAAATTACGCGACAATTCACCAGTTACCACTACAACTTAGAAAGAATCGTACCCATAATTAATACAAATGAAACCTTAGGAATTCTGTATTTTATCAACTAATAATGGGCTAATTAAAATTATCTAAATCATAGTTTAAACCATTCTAATTAAATTCAAAAATTGCCCCCAATTTCGATAGAAAAAACCTTCACATAATTAATACAAATGAAACCTTAGGAATTCCGTATTTTATCAACTAATAATGGGCTAATTAAGTTAACCTAAATCATGGTTTAAATTCAAATTAAATACAAAAATTACCCTAATTACGATTTTAAAGTATGGTTGCAATGAAATTTTGCGCTTACCAAGTTACCACTTCGGAGTCACGTTAGTGAGAGAATAAAATTTCTATTACGTTTGTCTTACCAGCTGTAGGAATAGACCGCCAGGGGGCAAAGTGGCTCACTAGGAAAAATATAGACCTAATATAATCAATAGGTACCGATATTTGGCTTAACCGATGTATCGGTACCGATATTTGGCTTAACCGATGTATCGGTATCGGTTTTAAGTTTTAACTGGTATCGGCGCAACTATAGAGATGGACATATCGGTACCCGTATTTGGCTAAACCGATACATCGGTATCGGTTTAAACTAGTATCTGCCCATCTCTAGCTTTTAGACCATTTTCCAAGAGAAAGAAATGAGAATTCGTTGGTACATTACCATCGTGGTAATTTACCAGTGTAAATTACCACGGTAATGACCAGGGTTATTACCGTTTTCGTAATTTACCCGAGAAAATCGTTAATTACCGTTACCCTGGTAAATTACTGTGTAATTTACCATGGTAATTTACCGATTTAGAACCCTATGCATGATGCTAGCATAGGATGTATATAAATTCTTAACGAAGATTAAGTAATAAATAAAACTTACTATTATAATATTTACTATATTATATACTATATTATATACCATATTTATATAGTATGTTTATATAGTATATCTATACACTATATTTATTTCTAAGGATAATTGAGGCAGTTTTAAAACAAATGTCACTATATTTACGCAGTAAAATGGACATAGAGTCTAGAAAATGTAAAAATCTTTACGAAACATGGAGACTTCCACTGCCAAAGCTAAGGAAACTCACTAACCTAAAAAACTGTGAAGGCGACTTAACCCATAACTAATCTGAACTTGTGCCGCAAAAAAACGGTTTGAAAATTTTTAATCTAAACTGTGGCGTTGGCTCTCGCCGAGCCTTACCAATGATTCTTGACGTTTTAAGAGGGATGAACAGCTCCAGCCTTTTCACGTACATATGGAAGCGCCCGGGGCAGAGGTTTATTTTAGAGGGAGTCTATAACGTGCGCCCTCTATTTTCCCCTTTCAAGGACAAATTGAAGTTCTATTCCAAGTATTCCTCCATCATTTCTGCGTCCCACCGAATCTAAGCCGTTCCACAGTTATCGGGTCTATTTCGCTTCGATTTCGCATCCTCCTCATCATCCTTGACTTGGCCTTAAATGGTACTAAAATCTAGAAATCCGGTAGATCCTACTGCACATGACACGCCGATAACGCTTCCACAATTTCCGTCTCCCTTCTAATCCCTCTTAAAACATCTAGTATCCCTGGCCTTACATTCGTTTTACACGGCATAATATCGTACGAGCTATGAACCTTCCCATTAGATAGTTGCACTTTTCTATTATATCCCTCATTCCCTCCATTATTTGTATCAACAGTCTACCTTTTTGTTGTAGCATCTAAATTTAATTGACGTGAAGACCATGAAAACCAGCCAACTGGGATGGCCTGCCAGATGCTTCTGCCTTGACCGGTCACTTCACTCTCAACCATTTATAAAACATTCTCATAGAAACTAAACTTTTTATATTTTAACCGAACAAAATAAAACAATTCTATTCGGAAAAAAGTCCTCTGTGGTGGTTTTAACGAATTTTGCATTTAGATATACATAAAAATAATTTTTACGAGGTTACTATCTTCATGATTACGGTATTATGGATGACAAATTTTTGGAGGGGCCCGTGGCCACCTCAAAGGTTTTTGGAGGGGCTCGGGCCCCACGGGCCTATCAAACTCTACGCCTATGAGTGGAAGGGGGCGTTTTCGGCCAATAGTTTTTTCTCTCTCGATAGGGCAAATTTTGGCGTACGAGTCGCACTTAAACCGGAGATCTGAGAAAAATTACCGCGAGGTGGCGAAGGTGTCGCCCTTCTTCAGTATTGCTACACAAGAGGAGGTATTCCAAGAGTCAAATATCGACCATAATGATCATTATCGAAATGCACTGCCAAAGGCTGGCTGTTCTTTACGCGGGTTATACTCCCCATCTTCCTGTTTAAATAAATAAAAAAGATGGCTGCCTTCGAATCGAAGTAGCTCGTAGAATTAATTACAATGCAGTTTGAAGATTTTATATTTAATTCTATGCGACTAATGTTTTTCAGAACTATATGTTTCAACCTTTTATAGTTTAATTTATTCGTTTTAACGTCACCGAAGCGAGAGAAACGTAAGTATTTTGAATAACAATTGTTTTTCATGATAATCGACCAAGGCTTAGGATTTATTTTCCCTTACTGTTGTCTGTTTCGCGTTATTAAATACATATGTTGCATTTTTAATTAAGGGGAATCATTCTTAAATGCATACTTCCATTGCTAATTTAATTAAAATTGAAAAAAACTACATAATTTCAGATTTTTCTTAACTACGGAGCACTGAAAGCCGTTGCTTATTGCAGTTTCAACGAACATCAATAATATTACGAGTTAGTCATTACACCCCCCTTAAACAAGTCAAATTAACTCAAATAACGGTAAATAAACGTCATATTAATTGAAACTAATCTCATTTTACCCGAAACTCCCGTCAGAACCTACTAACCTTGCATGTTTTAAAAGATCTTCATCCCCGTTCCGTTTCCACTGAAATTTTGTAAATAATTGTTATTATTATTGAAGCATATTGGTAGCGGCAATATTTAACATGATTGATAGCCACCATTGTCATTATGACTTGATGATAGGGGGTGGGGCGCAAGCCTTTCGCCTCAAAATCGTCTCTCAATGTAGTAGGCTGTCTATTTAGCGCAAAGAGACACGGTTGGTTCCTATTTGATGATAGACTAAGCCCCGCCCATACCTTACCTTTTGTAGTTGTAAATAGACCAAGCCCCGCCCATACCTTACCTTTTGTAGTTGTAAATAGACCAAGCCCCGCCCATACCTTACCTTTTGTAGTTGTAAATAGACCAAGCCCCGCCCATACCTTACCTTATGTTGTTGTAAATAGACCAAGCCCCGCCCATACCTTACCTTTTGTTGTTGTAAATAGACCAAGCCCCGCCCATACCTTACCTTTTGTTGTTGTAAATAGACCAAGCCCCGCCCATACCTTACCTTTTGTAGTTGTAAATAGACCAAGCCCCGCCCATACCTTACCTTTTGTAGTTGTAAATAGACCAAGCCCCGCCCATACCTTACCTTTTGTAGTTTTAAATGCACCACGCCCCCAAGACTTCAACCCTCTTTAATTGGAAATGATGGAGCGCAATTAGTACTATGGTGGGCTTTATCTACTTCAAGGACGCATGGAAGGTTCTTGTTTTCTGTTACACGATGAAGCCCCGCCCATAGCTTCTGTAGTTAGTACCAGACCACGCCCCTAGATTGCCAGCCACTTTAATTGGAAACGATGAAGCGTTGTTAACGATTATTGTTTAAAAATTCCCTATTTCCCTCTTAAAGGGACACGAAATTTGATTATGACACAGTCAATTAGAATAACGTCACAGACTTTTGCGAAATCATTATACTCATTTAATTCCAATTCTTGCTCTAAAGACTAAAATTGCAACCTCAAATTTTCAGAAAAGTGGCCAACTTATTGCGTTTCTCATCATTGGTATATTGCAAAAGAGACCCGAGCGTAGTTGAAGGAACACTCTAGACGAAGCTGAAAACTCTTTGTAAGGATGTAACGAGGTCGAAACGGTTGGTATTTAAAGGGACACGAAATCGAATAAGAATTAATGTTGAAATGTTGGGAATTAATCGTAATGAAAAAGAAGCAAATCATATTTTATTTCACGCAGTTTCTTTTGCAAAGAAGGCTTCTTCGGTGAATAAGAATTATTTACGGTGACATTTTTATTATTTTTAAAGTGTACATAATAGCTTGACCGTTAATTTGAATAATCTTAAATTATTTCAGTTTTCGTTTTACAAAGGGTTTCACCGCAACACGATCCCAACCAGAAAATATGGGATATGCATTTTTTCCCACCAATCTTGATATTGATAAAAATTTATGGAACATTAATCGTTATTTTAATTGTGTTTGTTTCAACCCCGATATTATGAGCCTGATTAAATGAATTTATTATTAGATTAAATTTTAAGAAATTTTAAAATCGTAGAAATTTTCCGTTTTCTTGCAAAATAATGAATCTCAGTTTTCAATAAAATATTTAGAGTGAAAATAGAACGCTGTAATTGTTTCGAGGTAATAAAAATCTTTAATTTCTAGGTAATTGAGGGATTTGCTTCATTTAATAATAAAAAATCAACATTAGCGACTTGGGGGAATTAGGCAACGGAAAAGGAGTCTGTGAATAGGAGACGTCTTCAAGGGAGACATGGACGTCTCGTTGGTTATATCTATCAAAATAGCTAATATGAGAGGCTAAAAAACCATTTCCGCGCAAATCAAGGTAGGTTTCAAGTTTTAAGAGTTAAAAACAGCCATAATTGGATCATGAAGCAGTACAGTAAGCAGACGACACGACAAGAGCAGCTTAGCTAGCCCTAGCAGCGATGATAAACTTATTTACAGCCCGCCTTATTTACAATCCGTAATTATTGTCTGCAACGTAGTCTGCTAGCGTGGAGATTCCTGAAAAACACTTTAGTTTACTTATTTATCTATTTTAAATGAAACTGGATTTGCAAATTAAACTAATTACACTCGCGCTTGTTAATTGCTTACGTCTTTCTGCGAAAGGTTTATTTTTTATATTACTTCAAATTTCAATAAAATCATTTTCCTGTTGAAAATCATTTTGATTTATTTACAGCCCTCTTAACTTTGATTTTTAAAATTACGCGAGTAACGCGATGTCTGAATCGTCGTCTGCTAGGAAAGTGTTTCCCGAAAAACGTTAAATATTTTTAATTTAGTATCTAAAGTTAAAATAAAATAAATATTTAAGATTTCTAAAGTGAATTCTTTTTACAATTCGTTGATTATTAACAGTTTTAAGGTTTATTTTACGTCTATATTTCATAAACGTTGTTTAAATAGGCTTAACGCTATGACTGGGGTTAATGAAAAGAAACTAAAACTCAATTTAAAATTAATTTTAACGCATTTATTGAATTATTTCAAATATTCGAAGGGTGTAGTTTCGTTTTCGAAGACTAAAAGACAACGGGCGTTTAGATGTGTAGCTCGGAATGGAGAAATGTTCAAGGAAGGTGCATTGACTTTCATTGTAATTAAAAATGACAGAATTATCAACAGTTGGTTTTTAAACTAATAAAATTGTTTTACTTTCTCGTTGATATAGAAAAAATGGTTGATAATCGTTTGACTTGATGTTTGGAACTTAAGACACCAAATAAAAATGTCACTTTAATGGAACACAAGATTTGGATAAGAATAGTTAAATAGAATAGAAGCGCTAGTGGGCTTTCTTTTGCAGAGGTTAGAATGATAATATTAAAATGCTTAAATAAGGAACATTCCATAAATCTTTAGACTTGTTTACATAGCAGTACAAGTTAAATTAAGTTCACTAGTTAGTTTGAGCCTTATTTTTAAGTATTTAGTTGCTAGGATTCTAAAGTCTAGGGTATTTTACAATTTTGCGCTGCTCCAAGTCTTGACGCTACTAAATTTGGTGCTTTTTTGGGGACACCTCATTTACAATTTGTTTTTGGGAAATAAACTAAAATTCTTGTATCGTGAATCACAGCAGAGGAGGTTACAAACGCTTAAATGGCAAAAGATGAGAAAGGAATTTTTGATTTATTAAAGCCACATCAAGTGAAGCTTGCTCAAAGTCTTTCCGAAGATTCAGCACTGGAAACAAAACCCTCTAAAGGTCTGCCACTTTAAAGGGACAAAAGATAGTCTAAGGCTAGTGCAATTACAGTGAACTCAGACATATTTGGGAAATCAAGTAAAATTTAAATATCGCGAATTACAGGGTGAGACTTAATTCGTGAGTGGCAAAACAGAAGCAAGGAATTTCGTGTAGATGAAGCTCAAAATGTTTTGACGGATACAGCTTTCTAAACAAAGAAGCCCACCCACCTTCCCCAAGGTTTGTCAGTAAAATGTCACATTAAACTATGTGGATGGCAAAGAAGAAATTTATTATAGATGCCTTTGTTAATTCTAAGACCTGCCTGCATAGTGGAATATTCATGAATTATTTCTCAATGATTTTGAAAATGAAATTTGTTTAAGATTTCATTAATAATTTTGGTTAGTTGAATAATCATGGAACACTCGGCTCTCCCCTGTGTAAGTGAAGGATTTTTGTTATAAACGTCACATAGACCCAAAAAGTATGCTACTTTATACCACAATGGAAAGGGAATCTATTTTTGACTTTAAATCATTGAGAAATAATACTGACGTTAAGGTATGTCTTAGAATTGATGAAGGAATAAATCAATTTTGCTTTTACCCTCATTTTAAAGGAACACAATATTTGAGTGAGAATCCTTAATTTAGAAATAGTGAAAAACACATTTGGAAAAAGTTTTATAATTTTTACTCTCAAAATTTTTTTATTATTATTAGTCCAATTTAATCTTTTGGTTTAATGTCTCCACCAATAATGTCCTGTGAAAAAGATATTAGAGCCATTAATCAAATAGTTCCCACGTGGTTATAAATAAGACCGCTTCCCCTCCAGCTGTTTTTTCTTGAAATTTACTTCGCCTCTAATCGTCGCTAGGGGTGCTCAGTTCATGCTTTATTTGGAAAGTTTTCTCAGTGAGCTGACTTGTGTAAGGGCTGTCCGAATTAAGGTAACAGGCACAACACGCTTAAAGCTGCATGTGGTACATGTCATTGTTATCCTCTTAATGGTTTCACTCCATTCCCTAACCGGACTGTGTTATTTAGGAAAGGTTAACGGAATGTACAGTCATTTCAAAATAATTCAAGAACGATGGTGGGGGCTTTCCTAAAAATATTAAGGCAGTAGTTTTTTTTCTATCACTTCGGTTCAATTTTGCTTTTATATAAAATGAGTGACCGTTTAAAAGGAGGATGACAAAAAGCACCATCAAGTGACCAAATAAATTGAACTGCGACCCTTTGAGATAAATTATCCCCCCACCCCAGCCAAGTTTGAAGCGGTCTTAATTTTAATCGCATAGGCCAAGTGTTAAGCATTTCCCACCATGGGTACATACAGCTAGCTTCTATCAAACCTATGCGCTGTAAAAGGTAGCTACATGGGCCCATAGTTGCAGATGTTTACCCTCATTATCAAGCAATTACATATTGGATAAAAGAAAAAACAACAATGATTTAGTTGGAAAGATTAGATTGATAGTATATATATATGTATCTAACATGAGTGAATCCTTACTCAATTTTTGTCATTAAAATGTAAATGGCAATATTTACTTTAACCTATATCTGCCAAGTTAATATTGATAAAGTATAAAAATTCATTACCTGACAATTTGTTTCAATGAAAAAAGTACGGGCAGCAGTGTAAATTTTTTCTATTAATTTTATATTCCATTTTGTTTCATTTCCCTCTTGGTCTTCATCTAGAATATATACAACAATTATTTCTCATTAACTATACTGGATTGATTGGATTTGGACAAATTTAAAGAATCATGGCAATCCTGTAAATAACTATTTTTTAAACCAAGTCTTTGCTCCTGTGTGCCCAAACATGCTGGTTAATCTTCTACACACAAATTTTGCCTTGCCTATGACAGGAAGAAATCAGAACTTGGCAACGAGGGCGGAGCTAAAACTTGCCTTTGCTAAGCTTGGCGTGCCCAGTAACTCCAGCCCTCGACTATGGGAGCATCTTGTGGTATTATTTTAAACTACATCACAGCTGAGACTTGCTTTAAAAATTTGTGTTGCCAACGGACATAGCACTTTTTATGGGTTTTTTTTTCAAGTTTTTTTCAACTGTCCATAAGTGTCCATGGTTGTTTTTCCCTAGCGGCAATAGTTTGTGCAGTTCCCGTGGTCAAAGTTGTACTAAATGGACTATTTAGCATTAGATACTATTTTCTTACCTTTTTATGGATGAGATTTTAATAATAGTATTTTCGCTTAACTTATAGCGGAGTGGTTAATGCGTTAGCTTTTTGAATATTGGATATTTATTGAATTCCGAGCCATGCATTTTTTAACGTCTGATTATTATCTAATATTTCTTAATTTGTAATTGATAGTATGATTCTAGACTATATTTTTAACAAGTTTAGAAAGTTTTAAATTATGCCATATCTACCTCATTTATTGCAAAAAAAGTATGTTTAAGAACAATGTCACAAAGATGATAATAGTGTGAATAAGTGTTGCTTTTCATTTAGTTAAATAATAATTCAATTCTATAGTATCAAAAAAAACCTTGTAGTGGTCGGTAATCGAACCAAGGTACAGAAATCAAAACTATAATGCTTTAGCTACTCGCCAACTATAATGCTATTAAAACCTTATAAATAGAAACAATAGAAAATCGTATGTAATCCAAAATACTACTAGGTTTCGTCGTACTTTCATCACGTATACTGGACAAACTATGATAGCTAGAGAAAAACGGTCAGGGACAATTTTGATCAGTTGACCAATTTAAAAAAATCCAAATTGCCTTTCATAAAGAAACAACCGTCCACTATTGGTAAAGTCGAGATACAATGTTACATGAAACCCTAATCCCTTACGTGAAAGAAGATGTGGGATTAGTGTTTTCTCATGGCATTAGTATGTTTACTTTGAATGGACGCCTTGCCTCGGCCTAAGGTCATGTTTCACTTGATATAATATTCAAATTAATCATTACATGATTTTTGGTAAATTTTCATTTTCATTTTGACATTCCGTTAATATATATAGTCAAAAATACTTCTCTGTTTAATTTTAGAAAAAAGAATACTTTTCAAAATTAGTATAAATTAGTGAAATACTTCAAAGTTTGGTTTATAGTATCTTTGTGAAAATTATATGAAACAATTAAGCATTGTTAATATAGTATATTTCGCCCTAATTTTCACTTGATGCGGCAGACTTGGAACCAATATTAATGAAGCGTATTCTTTTCATTATTAAAGGGAGTAGAAAGCTTGGATTCGGAGGTAGATTGTTACAGTTCATGTTTCTTTCATCCCTCCCAAATGTTGGGTGCAATTTCGCCTACAAAAATCTAAATGACTTTGTACCGCCTTTTATGTGGTCTTGAACAGGAAGATTTATTTTTAAGCCTAATATTTTATGCTAACATTTATTATTTATAGATGCAAAAGAAACATCATCAGGCCACCATTCTGGTTTTTCCTCTTCACGAAAGAAACGTGATGATCTTAGTATGAAGATATATATTGAATTAGAATCCTGAAAAAAATGTAAAACCATGAAAGGTGGTATATTTCTGCAGTCTCAAGCCTATACACATTCGCGTGGATATATCGTTACCTAAACTTTGGACTTCCACCAATGAAATGTAGTAGCCCTTTATTTTTAATGTTTTCATTTATGCTTCACTTCAAAGTGCATAAAATATATAATACGAGGTGTGAAATAGTTTACAAAATTGCATGTTTGCCCAATGGCGCTAGCGGTTGAAACTATTTTACAACGACAATGTTTTGTTACGTTATTCAAGTTCTGTCCACTGGCATAAAACACATCCCTTTAGACCGAATCTGTGTTGTAAAAGCCTCTCCCTTTTGTCCTTATCCGGGAGGAGGAGGGATGAGTTTTAGTATTGTAATAGTACTCACGATGAGACTTCATAATCAACGTAACAAATTCCCTCATTTGGTTCGAAATGAGGGAGTCACACGGTGGTATCTCGCACAACTTTATGGCCTCCACTGCCGCGCAATATTGAAAATATAAAAAATTACCTAACTATGAAGGCACGTCTGATATGGCCTTCTTTTTCCACCTCAATCGCTATAGCCTTGTTTAGTGAAACTTGAGTACTACTACTTTTTTCTACGAGGGTTAACATTCTGTATTCATAGGAGTGTACATTTTCCTACCACGAACATAAAGTCAGCCTGAACAAGACTATTTTACTATCACACAGATTTCATGAACACAATATAGTGCCTCTTTGCGAATGTTAAAATGAAATTTCATTCATAAATTTTATTTATTTTTTAAATAATTTATTCATTTCAATGTTTTATTAAAATGAATAAAATACAATATGCAATTTACAAGACTGACACACAATTTTTTTGGATTATACAATTTTCAAACAGAAGTATGCTATGCAAATGTAGGTCCCTTACAAGCGTGCAAGATATACGTCAGATATCAAAACTTTTAAAAGTGACATTTTAACTTAATGAAAGTTTCAAATTTGCGTTTTTAAACTATTAAAGTAACACGATCTTTTTTATTTATGAAAATGCTTTTTTAAAATAGAGCTTCCTATTGAAAAAGCATTTATTTCTTAAGCAGTGTAAACTTCATGTTCATCCTAAAGGGACTTGCGCACAGCCAACATATCCTTGTTGAAAAATTGCACCTCAAGATGTCTTGAAGAATACCTAAAGCATTCTTCAGGACCTCTTCAGTGTAATGTTTTATGCTTATGTTAGAAACGAGTCGGTCTTAATAACATAACACTTGGATTTAATTAATACTCATAAACTACGCGTTACAGCAAACACAACCCTGCACCAGCTTATGCTACGCAGTAATCTTTTTTATATAGGTTTTTGTCGTCTGCTACAAGATGGGTCAGGGTTGGACATAAGAATTCTACATTCCTCTTTTCTTATGAAAAATAAAAGTCTAGGTGATAATTGTAACATTAAACAGTGCTAAAGAAACATATTATACAGTGGTAAAGAAACATTATACAGGTGAAAAACTACACACGTTACATGTCTTCGATAAGCCGCTTGGGCACCGAACGGGTTTGACGCAAGTTGTATCGCGGGGTCCCTTGTACTGAAGGGAGAAGAAGCTGGTCGGTTGTGGGTTGAGGATGGGCGCTTGCCGGTGAGTCCAGAGCTGGAGTGTTGCAAATGTCGCTACTTGCACTTGGCGATGGTGACGATGGGAGAGGAATGTACGAAACGGGTGTTTGAGGTATACGTTTGTAGAACGAGGTGTTTCTGGTCAGGCTATGACCGTTTCGTTCAGCAATCAGATGTATAGCCACAGCCCCAAACATTTAACCAGTGCATTTCACCACGCTACTTCGAAACCTTACTCCTATCTTATCATAGATACCCGTCGAAACCTTACTCCTATCTTATCATAGATACCCGTCAAGAAACACCCGATCTGCTTAGGCTGAGAACTAATTTTCTAGAAAAAGAGTCGATGATATTTTACATAAATGACGGTGGTTTTTCAAAATGACCAGCAGTATGAGGCGGTACAGCACCTTAGACGGTCACCCTTTGAGGGATATTTCTCATCCTTTTTCTAACCCTCAAATAAAATCCGTGTGTGAAATCTGCTTAAATATAACGAAAGGGAACGTTGTTCTTCCAGTGAAAGTAAAAAATAGATTTAATCGGTATAAAAACCTAATTAGAAAATTATCAAAGCCGAGAGTTTCACTCAAGGACAAACGGAAAGAACTTTCTAAATCACAAAACGGGGGTTTTCTCCCATTACTGAGCTCTTTGTTACCCTCCATTGTAAACGGGATATCAGCCCTACTCGGTGTAAAATGACATCCTCACGACCTATGGTTTTAGTACCATATGGACAATTGGAGTCAAACAAGAGTGTGTTGGATAATCGAATGACAGCGTTAGATCGTGACATGTATGATATATTGAGGGAGACAGGAATGTCCGCCCAGGAAAAGGCTAAACGATACATGAACCTGCTAGAAAATTTCCTACATAATAAAAGCAAAATGCAACCAGATGTAGTTGATGTCGATAACCTTCCATCCCAGATTCCGCCCGCTACAACACAATCACCACATCCACCAAATCTAAACATAATACCCAATGTTAAGCCACAGCCGGCAACCCCACCTAATAACAACGCTGTAACAAGAACTCCGACATCTGAAACAGCTTTGAAAAAAAGGGAAAAAATCACTCAACGTGTCTCGAAAGCCTAAAATTAAAGCAGGAAAACCGAATGAAACCAGTAAATCACCATTAAAGTTATTCGATGATGCACTAAATAATTCCGAATTATCACCAAGTTACATCCTCACAAGGAACAGAACGAAATTAAAGAATTCAAAATGTAGTGTGATCAAAAAAACCTATTGTAATCAACTGGAAAACATTATAATAAAACTTTGACATTCCTAGAAATTATACCTTCCAAATTAAAACGCCCCTCAATAATGTTAGCAATCATCAGACTCTTATTAGAACAACTGTTATCACTCTTACAAGGGGAAATATATTTCCAGACAACATTCCTCCTCAATGTCCCCCCCCCCTTATTAAAACAGATGTTGTTCGATCGTACGCAAAGTATGCACCCATGGACACTCAATCTCTAGTACAACGCGGAAGTATATTACCACCTGTCTGTCCACCTGTCTGACCCCCCTCCTCTCCTTAGGGATAGTATACCTAAGTGGGGCATCCAACTCGTAGGAGTCGTGACTCCTCATAGAAATAACATTATAACTCTTGACTCCCCATAGAAGAAGACTCCCCTTAGAAATAACATTAACTCCTTAGGGATAGTATACCTAAGTGGGGCATCCAACTCGTAGGAGTTGTGACTCCCCATAGAAATAACATTAACTCCTTAGAGATAGTATACCAAAGTGGGCATCCAGCTCACCTGGGAGTCGTGACTCCCCATAGAAATTACATTAACTCCCGACTCCCGGGTGAGTTGGATGAACCACTTTTTACCTACTGGTGTAGCTTCGAGTGTCCGGTATTAGCAGCTCGTAAAGGTTCTTTTTCAAAATATTCTGTTATTACTTTAATTTAGTGTCGAATTGACATCAATGATGTACGGTGAGTAAATGGCATGACCTAAGTTCCTCTTTCTCAGTGCCTCATTATTAATTCCTATTATTCGAGATTTTCTCCAATATATCCCTGTTTTTTCACTTTATTCATATTGATATATTATAGACCAATAGTAGGCCAAAATAGACGAATAATTGTAGATGAATAATTGTTTATAAAAATAGGCCGAAGTAGATGAATCCTTGTAGATAAATAATAGGCCAAACAGGATGAATAATTGTTTATCAAAATAGGCCGAAATAGATGAATCATTTTTTACAAACACTTTTCCTTCCATTAATTAATACGGAAATTAATAAAAATTTATTAAATATAAAACTTCCCCGGCGGGATTCGAACCCGCGTTGTCTCCCTCCCAAGTACTGACCGCGCTCGCAACTGCTTAACTGATAGTGTTAACATGGGGTTAGTAATATTTTAGTTTACCTCGCCGCATGTAGATGGCGCTACAGGCAACTCACCCTAACACACGCGAAGTTGCGCTTCCATTGAACCCGAATCAAAGGTGAAAATTCAACTGTTCCTCTTGTGTCTCTATGGTCGGAAATGAGGGAGGACCCTATTTGTGAGGTCGGATACTTCTGAATTTGTGTCTTTTAGTCTTTATATTTATTTTCTTTTTATGCGCTAATTAAATATATGATGATGTGGCTACTATTAAGGCCCAGCCCTTGGGCCATCTTGTTTATGTTGTTTCACCTAATTTCTATTTTATTTGATATTTCGAATTCCAGATTACATATTTCTGGTGTCAGATTAGATGATTTCGAGAGAGTGTCTTCGGAGTATAGCAAATCCCCGACACAATACGATATCAAATTATTTCTAATAATGAGAATGAAAATACATTCGGACCAAAACAACGGACTCAATAAGTTATTTACCTGAAAAAACAAACTCATTTCTCGCTTGACTTAATAAAGTTCTTTCGAAATTGCTCTTTATGGCGTTATAATTGAAATATTAACTTTTGGGAAAGGTTCCCAGGAATGATTTAAATCACGCAATTGCGTTGAATAAAGCGAAACTCAAGAGTTCAACTTCTTTCTAAATAAATCACGTCCAACCACAACAGCTAGATTTTTGTTCTTAATTGCGAGGCATAAAAGCTGACAAAGAAACGTTATAGCGTCACGCGATATTATTGAATAAAGCTTTACCTTTTCAAGTATAGAAACATTAATCGAATACTGCACTTTTTCTGACCCAAGGTTTTCGCCATAGCGCGCTGAAATATATCACGAAGCTCATTCGTGGTCTGTCATCTATCCGTATATTTTGTGTTTAGTTCCCGAAAGCAGCGTCGTTTAGCATACGAAACGTACGTAAGGAGAAAATTTTCATTTTTTAATGACAAAGAGTATGATTTTTGACCACCTGAAAGCACATTCTATGTAATAATAGACGTGCTAATAGAATTTCCAAAAAAAAACCCAATGGGAATGGTCTATTGGGCCAGTTATTGTACACCCCTGGAATGTTTTATTTGTTAATGTTAATGGTTTTCATTGAGTTCGTGGTGGGTAAGACCATTAGTTCATAAGATATGTTCCATAAGTTTGTCACTGGTTGCTGAGAGCTTGTCATGAAGAGACGTAGGTGAAACATCAGAGATTCTCGTAAAGCGACGTCTGGTGAAGCGCTGTCAAAGGCTTAGTACTGACTAAATAGGAAGATGGGCTGCAAAAGCGAGTGTAATCAATTCTCGCGTCGTTCTCGAACTAGCTCTCAGTAAGTCTTTACCATTACGAATGATTGGTAGTGTTATTAACTTATGATATGACTATTACTTATTTATCAGAAATGCTAAATTGCTAAACGTTTCCCCTTAAATCCGTATTGGGACTTAAGTAAGGTTTTGATAGTTTTAAATGCTTGATAACTTGACAATTCTGTTGTTAGCCTCCATAGAACATGTAGAGTGCGATTGTCTTAATAAAGCAACAAAGCGACGTCATTAACTGTGCGGTTTTATAGGATTTTTCCGAAATAATTGATAATTTGAAAAACATTGGGCAGGTACTGCCCCGTAGGATCGAATTCCCATTCGACCGAACTATAAAATAACCAAGCTATATTAAAAATAGCCAGCTGGAGAGTTTCGATTCAATGAGATTCCCCCCCCATTCTGCGGGTTTCGATTATTTTCCTATTAAAGAGAAACAATGAATGCTGCAGTGACTTTGTGGGGTAATATGCAATTAGACTGCTGAACTTGAGATGCCTAGTTCGAATCCGCGAAGGTATGATTATAATATAGAAAATAAATTAGAATTATTACTAATAATAACGTTCACTTTCGGTCATTTCCAGTGAAAAGTAGGCTAAACCTGTAGTAAAGAAGAGAAATTACATAGTTAAGAAATCTGTTTGTAATTATCAATTGGTAGCAACACTTACTTTCCAATATATTTTTATTCTCATTTAGGCCCTTGCATAATGAAAGCGAGCCTTTTCCAAAAATTGCTAAATTTATTAAGGTCCTTGAAAAAATAAACGCCTTCAAACTTCAAAAAACTTCTACCTTTTCTAAAATATTGCTTGTTTTATAGGTCAGGCTAGGTGCGTTAAGGTTAGTTTAGATGTATTTTACGAATTATATTTGGCAAGTAAATGTTTATTAATATAAATTCACACATTTTTTGTGACAAAACAAATTGTACGTATAATTATTTATGGGATAAGTTAAGCAAATAAAACTTCACCGGAAACAGTGTTACGTTATACGTATAAAAATAAAAATTGGCGAAATATTTCGTTCATCTAAACCATACATTCTGCTTAATATTTTTCAAAATACTAGGGTTTTGTAGTCATTTTACCTAACCACTCAATCGTTATAAGTTAATCAGATATTTGTGAGCAATGACAGAATATTTGTGTTACCGTGATTTTTATTTTAATTCCAATGAGAAGATTCAAAGGGGCTGACCGACCCCTCTCCTTTCAACCCACCCACTATGTTAAGCTCTGTTAGGGAGATCGTCGTTTGTCCCACGGTCCGGACAGCACCTTTATGCAAAGATATTTGTCCCATAGGACTGAATCGAAAATCCGCCAAGTTGCTGGGTTTTCGGCACAAAAGGAGGTCGGTCGTATGGGAGAGGGAAACAAGCCATTAGACAAGCATAGTTCAAAGCCTTTTAATTCAAAAGTGTAACGATTGGTTCATTAGCTGCCGTGTCTTTGAAATTCACTCTTGCACAATGCACATGTATGTTTTTTATCAGGGGTTCAATGCAATTACACGTTACAGAGACAGCACTTTGAACCATACATCGCTTCCGGTTATGTACGAAGATTTAACAACTTTAACAGCACATTCGTATATGACAGATTTTAGTTCTGATATATATGGAGCATTTACCCTAGAGGTTTGTTTTTTCTGTTGCTGTCATGAAAATCATTATGTAGTGATTTGAGAAAAGCAAGCTCTAGATTGAAATAGCAGCATGGACTAATGTAGTACCAGCAAATAACGGAGTTCGGTCAAAAAGTAGCATCGGTCTCTAAATTAAATTATACTTTTACGACGATAAGACATTTTAAGTTAGGTTGGTTATATGTTAGCACAAGGAGAATAGTCTAACATCAAGGTCATATCTCAGACCTTTTACCGTAGCCTCTAGTTCTGAAAGCTGTGACATTGAGATTTTTAATGTTTCCAACGGAGCTCGGGTGAATAAAAAGAAAAATTTCTAAAATCTCGGCCAAGACCGAGTACGAGCTTTAGAAGCAGCGCTCCACAGCGGTGGAGAGTGAAGTAAAACAGGCGGAGCTAATTTTAGTCTGAGTAAGTTCAAGCATGGAGGGTTGATCCATGTGGACGATGTTTACGTTTTTAGCCACATCGTATATACGATGGGCTATTAGTTTGACCTGGTGTGTAGAAGAAGAAGAAGATGATGATCAAGAAGAAGAAGATGATGATGATGTTTCGTTCGCTATTTTTAAATAGTACTTAGAAAAATCACTTCTAGGTGGCGTTGGCTCCATATTTTTCATGTGAACGATTTTTAAATTTATAATATTTATTTTCTTCTCAACCGCCACCGATAACCGAACCCGGGACCTATGGCATGCCAGCCTGATACTAAACTGCGTTCTCTAAAGTCACTTGTTGGCAGAGGGTTGCAGAGATAAGAGAGAGAACGAAAGTATCCACGAGCTGTGCCGAGAGAGGGAGAGAGGAATGGGATGGATGTAGAACCGGTCCGAGCGGGCGAGAATTCTAAATGCGCGCTTCGGAATTTTTCTGGTTTCTTCTTAGCTACAAGGTATCGACGGGACTAATAGTTTTATCTGAGTAGTAGTGGTAGTAGTGGTAGTAGTAGTAGTATTAGTATTAGTAATTTAGTAACGGGAGTTGGCGATCTTTAATTCTCTTTGCCAAGCAGCCATTGAAAAATTATTACCTCTGACCGGTATATTAGGGGATATTTCACTAGAAGTATATTTATTGTAGTAGGGATAGCAAGAGTACGTAAACGAAGTGGCTTAATTATGGGCTAGACCATTTTGTTTTTAATAGTAAAGAATTTAGGGTTGTGCAATAATAGCAGTTGATTAAATTATGTGTAAGAGAATGCTTATTCTTACCATGTTGATCAAACACATGTAATTATTAAAAATACGCCGCACTTCATTTTGATGAAGCCGTGCCAAAATTTCTGAAAGCAAAAATTAGTTAGAGGGAAGGAATAGGGGAAATAATCGTTTTTACCTCTCCGAGTGACGATGACGTCACGGAGAGGTATTGCACTGGACGTGTGGTTGTGTGTGTCTGTGTGTGTCTGACACACCCCACGTGACCGCGTTCGCAGTTTGCGTATCGGAGCAAACGTGTTCCCAATTTCCAGACTGCATTGACAGTTCACGGAAATTTGGAAAATGGTTTGTCTCTGCTGGCTATTCTACTCCATATGGACACTAGGCTGTACTTGCTGGCTTCCAAGCACCACCATCTTCTGTTCTTCGTCAATTGCACCTTGACACCAGCTTCTATGCGCCACCATTTTCTGTTCTTCGTCAATTCCACATTGACACCAGCTTCTATGCGCCACCATCTTCTGTTCTTCGTCAATTCCACATTGACACCAGCTTCTACGCACCACCATCTTCAGGTCTATGTCCATTCCACATGGACGCCGGTCAGTACATTCTGGCTTCTTTTCCATCGTCGTCATTTGGTTTCAAGATATACGCGGCGATCGGCTAGGGTTACGAGAAACGTCTAGCCTCCCAATGGCAGGGCTTCCACCATCGGTTCACGCGAATGCCTTTTTATTTATTATTATAATGGAAACGAATCCTATATATACCCCAAAATTTGAAGAAAGCGGGCAAGAGGGGTACCCTTCACTTTAAACGTCAATATTAGCAAAGTTTCGAAAGATTATAGGAAAAACTTTATTTTAAACGATTTAACTTATTTATTGGCGATTAAAATAATTAATATCATTTAAATTTAATTAATTATTTAAGATAAACTTATTTCTTTGAAGTGACACAAGTGAGAGTTTATATAGGACGAGTAATGAAGATTGCATCTGAATCGTAACACTACACGCATATCAAAGTTAATATAAAGCGAGTAGGATGATAAGATCTCTTAAAAAACGATAACATTTCCTTTTTGCAGTATATTAAATGGAAATATTCTAAATAATTTTCGGCATTACGATTCTTTTAGTAGTTGTGTAGCTATAAACCTCTGTTTCATCTCAATATTCCAAGAACATCTTTTGATATTAACATTTCAAATTTGTTGTTTACTTTTTAATTCAGCTTTACTACATTTGTATATAGTGTAAACGCATCTTTTGATTTCACTACATTATATGGATTTTAATACTTCGCCTCTCAATAAGTGTTGAAGCGATTAAGTCTATGAAATAGACCTAGATTTAAACTAGAATTGACCATGTTTCGTGTCCTCTTACAAGAGGTGTTAACGGTTCAGAGTGAGACGAAAGTTAATTACACACTTAAGTGATACATATTAGGTCCTCATTAGAATTATGAGAATACACAGGGAAATGTTAAACGATCAAACCTTTACAAATGACCTTCGCAATATCCCGCCAATTTGAGCTACGTATTTCCGGTTTTTCTCATAGGCTGGTGGACCCATGGACGAAGTTATACTGAAGAACCAATGGCAGCCCATTACTGCCTCCATTACTAAGCGACTAAACAACCAATGTAAAGCTTACTTCCCACTTTTCAGCCCCAAAATGGGGGGGGGGTTATGTAAATGCGCAGTCAAATCGCGGAAAACGCTAGCGCCATCTAGACAAAATAAGACGTTAGCTGCTTCCCTCATTAGAACGTTGATTCCCCCACTATCTGCCGCTAGAAGGCGAATTAACAAGTATTTTTAACTTTCTCCCTCTGCCATCCTTCCTTCAGTATTGGTTCGTCCATGGTGGAACTGTGTTTGGAAAGTAAATTCGTCTCGACTCGGAGAGGTATATTTTGGTTTCCCAACTTGTTATTTTTGCACAAGGCATCTAGATGGCGTTTGCAAAAATTTACTCCATACAGAAAATTTGAAGAGGGAAAAGCCACTCTGTAATAAAGTCTTTCTGAGGGTGTACGATGGGAAGCGGAAGTACACTCGAGATTACGTTTTACAGTTTTGATTTCAATATTATAACGGATTTAAGCCATATCGCCCGAATTTACGGCATTTAAACCTCCAAAGAGGTAATAGAGGGGAAATACGCCAGTGTCTGATCCCTCGGATGGCGTGCGCTTCTCGTTGACGAAGGGAAAGCCACTCTGTAATAAAGTCTTTCTGAGGGTGTACGATGGGAAGCGTATTACGCCAGTGCCTGATCCCTCATTCGGGGCTCACGGCATGCGGGTTTACCTAGGCGCCTCGTAATCACGGCGATTCCATTTTACGTGTACGAGTTTGCTATGTAGTTTTCGTGACTTAGGATACACGTATAACCAGTTTATCGGATCTCAGGTTAATACAAGATGGAAAAACCAATATATTACCTCTCCGAGTCATGAGGAGGTCTACTACTACAAACTTATTTACCTAGATACAGAATTATTTCTCTTTTCTGAAGTAGAAATTTACGAATTATTAAAGCAGTATTCCAAGCACATCGAATATAGAGTAAATCAGACGACATTTACATCCAATAAAGATATGTCTTGGACACACGGAAATCACGCAATGGGATAAAAAATAGGAAATGAAGTGTATCAATTTTGGAGGGATATAACCTTTATGGGTTTGTAAAGGCCCAATTGTCTACGCTTCACCTCAACAATATTCTTAGTTTGCCAACATGAGTGTTAACGTTAAGTAAAACCAAAGCTGATTTGTGGCTAGGCGCACTGACAGTCTTGCGCACCATAAAAATCCGTATCTACTACCCGATTACGATTAGCCCTTTCACTGATATAATTGCCACAATGATGCTTTCTTCTATTATAAAATCTAAACCTGATTATTTAAACGTGTATATAACTTTCGGCTCACTCTGAACCGTTAATGTCCCTTCATTACAGACACGAAAATCAAAACCCATAGTTTACTTCACCACAGGTCTCAATTATTTACTCTTTGGTTCACTAAGCCTTTTTCGATAAATACTCAATTTACCTGCCAGAGTCTAAGGCTTACGTTCTTTTTGTAATCATTAAAGCAAGGATTATTCTATATACAGATGTAGTATACCTTAAGTATTATTTAAACAGCCATTTCAAATAATAATGTTAAAAAATGTCCTTGTAATATCAAAATGAAACAGAGCTTTAAAGCTACAAAACTACTAATGGCATAGAAATTACGAAAATATATCCATGTATTCACTTTATATTATGAAAATTGGAAATATTAAGGTTTTTGAAGGATTTCTTTACACATCAAAACAAGGCAAACTTCTTACCCAGCGCACTAGTGTAACTACGGACGGACACACACAGACAAACACATAGACTGCTTTTTATTTCTTTCCGTATTAATTTTGAGTTGAGATACAAGCTTATCTTAAATATTAAAATAAATATAATTAATAATATATATTTTCATCGTTAGTTATTCACCTTATTGAGCGTTTCATCATTTTAAAAAAGAATAGTTAGGCATTCTTGAGAAACTTCACTAATATTGACGTTTGTAGTGAAGGATACGCCTGTGGTTGGTGGTGGTGTTTAGAAGCCAGTAGGTACAGACTGGTCTCCGTGTGGAATGGACACAAGACCAGATGATGTTGGTGTTTAGAAGCCAGTAGGTACAGACTGGTCTCCGTGTGGAATGGACACAAGACCAGATGATGTTGGTGTTTAGAAGCCAGTAAATACAGATTGGTGTCCATCAGGGATGGACGAAAGACTAGAAAATGGTGGTGTTTAGGAGCCAGTATGTAAAGACTGGTGTACATGCGGGATGGACAAATGAATAGAGGATAATAATGTTAGACATTCAATGGAGTAATAGCCATTGTAAGTGGAATAAAATTTTCTAAATTTCCGTTAACTGTAAATGCGGGCCGGAAATTGAGAACACATTTGCTCCGATTTTCCAACTGCGAACGCGGTCCCCTGGGGTGTAACAACGACACACACACGTCAAAATAAGAACCTCTCCGCAACATACGTCACTCGGAGAGGTAAAAAGAGAAATAATTCCAATTCTTGGTAAATAAGTTAGTAGTAGTAGACCTCTTGACTCGGAGAGGTAATATTTTGGGTTTTCAAACTTGTGAAATCTAGCTATGTAGCCAGCCATCTCTCTATTTTTACCTCTCCGAGTGACGATGACGTCACGGAGAGGTATTACACTGGACGTGTCTGTGAGTGAGAAATTCCGAAAACTTTACTTATTTTATTTAACGTTAATCATTAACCAGTCGTTACACCCTCATCTACTGACCAAAAGCCAATTCTTTCACTCAATACCCTCAGTATTTATTGGCTTCTAACAACAACACCATGAACTAGTCTTTTGTGTATACCACATACACACCAATCTATCCTTATTGACTTCTAACAACCACCATCTACTGGCCTTTCGTCTATACCACATAGACAGCAATCTGCAACATTGGCTTCTACACTATCATCATCGTTAGATGTAGGAGGGTATAGGGGTGAGGGAGTCTTCGACTGCCCATTTTCCCATTGAAATGCGCTCACAGATTATCGGGCGTGGTTTCCCCCCGTTTTACTCGTTCTGGGAGATTCTTAGCGTCGCACCTAGTTCCGCGCACATCGTCATCGGGCGTCGACTGTTCGTTTGTTTTAATTTTTGTTAAAGGCTTAATGCGTCGTGCTGCATTTTTTAGTGCTTTAACGGAACATTTATCTTTATTATATTTTTTATTAATAGTAAATTATGGTTCTTAGATAAAACTGAATTAAGGCAACGGTTTTTTACTCTTTTACTACACCAAAAACTCTACTAGATAAGTGTTTAAAAATGAGACAGTTTATTTTATAATAATAAGAATGATCATAGATATCTCACGACACATGGATCAAGGGCCTATACTGATTTCTTCTGCTATTCTAATCTTTCACTAAACTCTTATTACATTCCACTTCGTTTGCAAGAGTACTACTACTAGTTGTTCTTCCGACGTCGCTTTTAGAGTGCCTTTTACCATGTGCTACGGCCAATAACAGCCAAGGCGTAACAGAGTTATCAATACTTTAGAAGCTTGAAATTCCATTAAGTCATGAGGCTATTCACATAGCCCGATGAATGTAGAATCACTCAAGATAAGGTGATTTGTCAATTGCTTATTCCTTATTAAATATGTTCTCATTAAGTAGCGAACGATGAGGCTACTATTATGGCACTGTTAAAAGTAGCGCATGGAGGGGATGTTCACTCCAATTTTCTGTACGTGTCGTATTTAAATATCCACTTTTTGTTAATCCAATAATATTTTAACCTTAATTTAATAATTCAAAAAACAGCGATTATCTGGCCTTGGTGGTCCCACCCTATTCGAATTTCCCATTATAAACACAGAACTGTCTTGCTTGTTTACGTTAAAACTTAAGTCACGAATAAGAAATTCGTTAGCACGCACAACGCGCCATCTATCAAATTGATACAGAAAATTCTAAGAACAAACAAGTTGGGAAAATTAAAATTTTACCTCTCCGGAAGGACTACGTAACAACTTATTTACCTAGATATGGAATTATTGATAAACAATTGCAGAAGTTTTAATTAATGAATTATTAAAACAGTATTCAAAGCATAGAGAATATATAGTAAGGCAGACGACATTTCACATCCATTAAGGATATGTCTTGTACACAAGGAGATCAGCTAATTGGGGGGAAAAACAAAACAACAGGAAGTATAAAGTTTTTAACGATATTACTTTTATGTATTTGTATGCGTGGCATTCGGGGTGGGGGGGCCTTTGGGACAGAGCTACTAAGCCTCGCTTGCTTCCCTCGGATCATACCGTGATTTTAAGCTAATAATCTGGCGTTCATATCTCCGATTCAAATTCATATCTGTGTACTCTCCCACCTCAATTTATATTAATTTGTTTTTTGACTCGCCTATTTGGTTGTTTTTAAAATAACAGACAATTGCGTATAATGCTACATCGAAAATCATCTCAAATCTTATACTATGGGGCGTGTATTGTTTACCTTTCGATAAAGACCAATAATGCCATCACGTGACCGCGAAACGATGTTGACGAATAAAACACCATTTGTGAATAACGTCACAGATTTAAAAAAATCCGAAATGGCGCCTCATATCCATTTCTAATTTTGTTTTAATTTAAAATTAACTAAAATTAATTAAAAACACAAACTACTAGCAAATTTTAGACCCTCATATCATTTCCTTTGATTTAAAATTAACATGCAAAAGTAAAGCTGTTTCAGATGTTGGAGTTCTAGGTACAGCATTGCTATTTGGTCATGGAAGTCATCTAGATTTTGTAGGAGTCCATTTTGAAATTCTACAAGGGGTTCGGCTTTCTTCAATTCCTCGAATTTACTCTGATATGCCCTGTAACAGCATCAAACTCGTTGTATTTTAGATGTGATACTGTTCACAAGGCTTCTTAAACTTTTTAAAACGAATTCAGACTTCCCACTTTGCGAACTCCCTGTAAATATAACCAAGCTGAAAGGTGGATATATTTCAAATACCACGTATTAATTCCATGATCCTTAGACGAATGAAATGGAATTGGGAGGTACCTATGCTTTTTTAACCTTGTTACTAAAAATCCAAGAATTGAAAGATTCGGGGTAACCCAGCCATTTAACATATAATTGAACGCCTTCTTCGTTTTTCTTCTCCTTAAAACCTTCTCGATTTTAAACGTGCAGTTCTTAAGATCTTTCCAACTTTCTGAATTTCATTTTCATAAAAAATCTCCTCAATTTTATACTTCTTTAGATCTTTTAACCGGTATACAGGCGGGTCCTCTTTCGTCGAATTTTTAGAGGATACCATAATCGGTTCGGAACAGGAAAATATGGTCTCGCCGATTTGATCGCGGGACTAATTGGTCTCACCGATTTGATCGCGGGACTAATTGGTCTCACCGATTTGATCGCGGGACTAATTGGTCTCACCGATTTGATCGCGGGACTAATTGGTCTCACCGATTTGATCGCGGGACTAATTGGTCTCACCGATTTGATCGCGGGACTAATTGGTCTCACCGATTTGATCGCGGGACTAATTGGTCTCACCGATTTGATCGCGGGACTAATTGGTCTCACCGATTTGATCGCGGGACTAATTGGTCTCACCGATTTGGTCTCGGGACTATTTGGTATCGTGATTATTTGGTCCCGGGACTATTTGGTATCGTAATTATTTAGTCTTGGGACTATTTGCCTGATTATTTGGTCTCGGGACTATTTGGTATAGTGATTATTTGGTTACCTAATTAGTTGCCACCTTTTGCAAAACAATGGTTCCAATAATTCGTTGCCACCTTATTCAAAACAATGGTTTCCATAATTCTTTGCCACCTTTTCCAAAATATTCTCCTTTTAATTAGCTACCACCTTTTCCAAAACATTCTCCTACTAATTAGCTGCCACCTTTTCCAAAATTTTCTCCTTTTAATTAGCTGCCACCTTTTCCATAATATTCTCCTATTAATTATCTGACACCTTTTCCAAAATATTCTCCTACTAATTAGCTGCCACCTTTTCCAAAATATTCTCCTTTTAATTAGCTGCCACCTTTTCCATAATATTCTCCTATTAATTATCTGACACCCTTTCCAAAATATTTCTGTTATTGCTAATAAATGTTTCGTGGCAAGAGGCGGGCTTTTAATACTCATATAAATAATCTTCTTACCTCCAAACTAGGTTGGGTTGGGTTAGGTTAGGTTTAGTTAGTTTAGGTTCGGTTAGGTTTGGTAAGGTTTGGTTAGGTAAGTTTTGGTTTGGTTAGGATTGGTATGGTTTGGTTCGGTTAAATTTGGGTGTTTTAAAAAATTCTGAGAGGGTGATATTTTTTTAAAAAGAGACTTTCGTGTCCAGAGACCAATATGTCTCGAGACCCAATTGTACCGGAACCAATTTGTCTTGAGACCAAAGTGTCCCGAGACCAATTTGTCCCGGGACCCATTTCTTCCAAGACCAAATCGGCGAAACCAAATTGTCACATAATGGTTTCATCTTAATTGTTCTGTGATGGGATTTATTATAGGCGGAAGTAAGCTTATCTAAGATATGAATGTATTTCTTTGAACCCGATTTTGTAAAACATGTTATTATAACGTTGTTGTTAATCTCTCACAAATTGATGCTTTTGTATCTGTACTTGTAGAGTACTATTTCATTTTTCGAGAATGGATGAATTTCTTAGTAGTTTGGTTGTAGAATTCACTCCTCTGTCTACGTAAATGAGACGTGGAAATCTATTGTTAGAATTAGAAATTATGTACTTAAATGCCTTAACAAGCGTCACTTCCTTTTTGTGTTTTCATTGCCTTTAAAAATGCTTATTTACTGAAAGTGTCAACACATACAATGATGTAATTATTACCCCTGTTTTCACGTGATGGGTTTCTTAGATCCATTAAGTCTAATTGCCAAATTTCATCTATTCCAAACAATAATGTACGATTTCGTTTCAATTTGTGAACAACTGGTTTACTAAGGGTATGCACATCACAAGAAGCACAAATTTGCCACAAAAGCCTTAAGATGAAGCTCAAACTGTTTTTTTAAACCTCGGTGCTTTTCAGAAAACAGCTTCTGTTTCATAAACCAGTTTCATCATCTCGCAGAACGTTTCGCAAAGCAGATTTTTTAAAAATATATTTTCATTTTCATAGCAAGATGATTGTGGGCCAAAATTCCTAGCACTGCATTAATTACCTATTCTCTCCTTTCTGCGATTTTTATTTTTTTCCTTGCTGTTATTTTTAATTATATCTTTTGCGGAGGTGCGTTTATAAGTGAGCGATAAGCTGAAGCTGATAGTTGTAGCTTAATTTTTTGCTCTGCTTCGGCTTTCACGTGACGGTTTGCAAAGATGCGAGACCGGATCTCTATAATAAGAGGTAAAAACAAAAGTATATATGTATATTGTTTTTATATATCTATATACTTTTGCAAAAAGGCGAAAGCTTAAAGCGCTCGCTGAGCTAATCAAAGCAGCTTTGATCTTCTCGCGCGTGTGTTTTAGGTTTCAGCTCTCGGTACGGGTCAAATATTTCCATTGATCCACTAAAACACCTACATAAATGTGTGGTCTGTTTTTTTGTTAGTCTTCTACTGTTTCAGACATTGAGAGATTGCTGCGATTGAAGGAGTTGTACTTATTTTTATATAATTATGTCAATCGGCTCTCACGAGTCCCAGCGCCTTTATAAACATGAACTAATACCTAGAGTACGCTGACGTCGCAAACCTTTTCTGGTCACGACGATGAAGTTTCTGCTTCATACACAAGCGACCGTACCTTTTCCTGCTCGCTTATAAACGCGCTGTAGACATTTTACTAAGTTTCATTTTTTCATGACTAAACCAACAGTAATTATTCAACACAATAGAGATTCCTAGAGCCCGGCTCCCTTCCCCGCTTTCCTTCCCCTCTTATTGGCTACTCAAGAGCTCGTGATGCGCGGCTGAAGCTCAAAGAAATGAATTTGATCTTGGCTGAAACTTAAAATCGCCCTGCTTTCAGCGTCAGCATTGGGTTTCAGCTTGGAAAACCAGTTTCAGCACAATGCCGAATGTCTTGCGCGAACTGATTTTCTTCTCAGCTTTCAGTTTAAGCTTTCAGCCTCTTTGCTAAGCTACCTTTAAAGCTAAGCGCTGGTTCAGTGGATCCCCATACAAGTTGACTTTCCTCCTGAACTCAGGGTTTAGCTTGGCGAACGCTAGTGAGCGGGATTTATACATGCATGTATAAATCCCACTCACAAATGCCTCCTGCCTTCGCCAAGTCAAAAGTGGAACTCGTAAGGAAAGTCACCTTTTAGGGGATCCACTGGACCAGCGCTTTGCTTTAAATGGAAAATAAAATATCGACACTTGAGTCTTTGCAAGGTAATTTTTTGTTTTATCAATGAAAGAATAATAGTTTTCTAATATCTCCATTTTAAAACTAACGAACGAAAAACACAATTCACAATGCTAAACCTTACTACCACAATCAGGAATCGCATACAGCTCAATATATTCCTGCCACATCAGATAGTTTGCACTAAAGGAGCTCGAGAAAATTCCACCGCTCTCTCTCAGCTTCCTCTTCAATGAAATGTTGTCTGGCCCTCTATGAGCAGAGATAGTCAAGTACTGATTCAAACTGAATGGATATGGAATGGATACAAACAAAAGAAATTTGGCGCATGCTGGTTACTTTGAAGCTCTTTATAACTTCTTTGTATCCACATACCGGATAATCCGACTTTACCCTATATCAAGCAGCCTCTTTTGAAAAGGGTCTATTGTAGTTCGGTCTAACACAGAAGTCGGTATCAGGTATTATCTAAAAACGTGACAGCAAATCAGAATATGGAAATTTTGATAGATTATAGTTCTTTAATAAGGTCCCTCGCTCTTCACTCCCCACTGCAAATTCAAAGGTATGGCTACATCTTATATATGACAAAAAGGCTTTCAAAATGTCAATTACCTCCGATTGGACCGAAATCACATTTGGGCTAAAAGAAAGTAATATATTGATACCTACCTGGCCAAAGCTAAACCCAACCTAAGCCCAGTCAAACCTAAACCTAAGTTCACCATGACCCAATTGTGATTTAGTTTTAATGTTTTGTATTTTTTAAGGCAAGAGAAATGGATGGCGGTATGATATTTGAGCATCTGAAAACACATGCGATGTGAGTATGAACGTATTTTTTTAGTGACTCAGTGAGAAGACTAACATTTTGATACGGTCACCCTGTACTTTTATGCTGATTAGAGCTGCAAATGTAATAGTCTGACCCTTGCTGGTTGGTATTCGAATTCTTTCTCAAAATTTTCTACTTTAGTTGACTCTTGAGCTCATAGGTGGAGTAGTAGAATTAATTTAAATCGAGATTTTATGCTTAAAATTTTATTTAAATTTAAGTTGTCGTTTAAATATCGTTTTATATTATTCCCACAATAAGCAACAAGTTGGGAAAACCAAAATATTTCCTCTCCGAGTCAAAAGGAGGACTACTTCCAAACTTAGTTACCTAGATATGGAATTAGTTCTCTTTTTTGAAGTTAAATTTATGAATTACTAAAGTAGTATTCAAAACATGGCGAATGTACAGTAAAGCAGACGACATTTTAAATCCAATCGGGGTATGTCTTGTACACATGGAAATTGGAAATCAGGCAATGGGGAAAAAGTGGAAATGAAGAGTATAAATTTTGGAGAGATATTACCCTAATGTGTTTGCAAAAGCCCATTTGTCTACAAAGCTAAATTTACAACTGGGTTGCTGTGTAAACACTATCGTCTTGTTTCACCTCAACGATGTTCTTAGCTTGTCAACATGATTGTTAACGTTACATAACACCAAAGCTGATTTGTGGCTAGACGCACTGATATTGAACGCGCACCATAAAAAAATTAAAACTCCGAAGATCTGACCTTTCACTGATCTAATTGTCACCATGATGATTTCTTCTATTATAAAATCTAAACCTGATTATTTAACTTTCGACTCACTCTGAACCGTTTGTCTCTTCATTACAGACACGAAAAACAAAACCCATATTAATAAAAACTGTCTTTGTAGACAAAGACGGGAAAAAGTAAAACATAAGCGTCGAAAATTAATTGCCTGAAGTGTAAGACACTCAAAATTTTGTTTTTGAAGGCACGGTCATAAAACATCAATTAATGGAAAAAATTCTTATCTTAGTTTTTTACCAAATTACTTTTATCATAAGAAAATAATATATAGTTCCCTATAAGTATGAAACTTAGTATACTTTCTTACTGGTATCAGGTCACAATGTCGTAAATAAAATTTCGAATGCTAAAATAGCGTGATGATTTCATCTAAACAAACAATAACGAAATTGCAATAATAGCGAGGACAACAACAGTGAAATGCAATAACAGAGATAGCAAGGTTTGCGAAGTACATCAATATCGAGAACAACAACAAGGAAATGAAATATTGGAGAGAACAACAAAAGCGAATTTCTAATTTTTAACAATGCATACGCACTCCATTCTAAAAGATAAAACACCGACCATAATCCCCCGTAACAACGAATGCAAAAAGAGGGTATACGAACTAAATACCCCCAAGACAAAAGACCCCCGGTCATAATCCCCCATTTTGAAAACATACAAAATCCCCGCTCTCTCATGACAAAATCTCCGGTCATTTTTCCCCCCATCCGAGGAAAGAGTACAAAATCCCCCCACGCTCCAGACAAAATCCTCCGGTCATAATCCCCCGACAGTGTTTAATAAAAAGGACGTAAAAATACAATATCAAAATTATCTAAAACACTAGCAGTGTCAGCGATCTGGTGGCATAGTCGATAAGGCGTTGAACAGCGGAGTGGAGGATATTGGGTTCGATTCCCCGAAAATAAATAAATATTATTAAAATTAAATTTGACGTTGTTTCTTATTAATTAGTGACTTTCGTTCATTTCTAGGGAAAAAAGGTTTACGTAAAAGTTAATAGCGTAGATATGGTGAAAGTTTGTAAATACGAAACAATTTTTGCTTTGGATTGGTCAATTGGTGGTGTCAATGACATGCAATATTTACGTTCCGTTTGTCAATATTTTAATTTTATTCGGGTTGGTTGCGTTCGGTAAGTTTAGGTTGGGTTGGGTTGGGTTAGGTTACTTTCGGTTAGGTTAGGTTCGGTTCGGTTCGTTTAGATTCGATTGGATTGGGTTAGGTTAGGTTAGGCTAGGCTAGAGTTAGGTTAGTAATATTTTATGAAGAACTTAAAAATTTTACGCCTTTTTCAAAATATTGTTGTTTATTTTCAATGACTTCCCAAAATAATATGCCTTTTCCAAAATATTGTTGTTTATCTTCATTGACTTCCCAAAATAATACGCCCCTTCCAAAATATTGTGGATTATTTTCATTGACTCCCCAAAATAATATGCCTTTTCCAAAATATTGTTGTTTATCTTCATTGACTTCCCAAAATAATATGCCTTTTCCAAAATAATGCGGGTTATCTTCATTCACTTCCCAAAATAATATGCTTTTTCCAAAATATTGTTGTATATCTTCATTGACTTCCCAAAATAATATGCCTTTTCCAAAATATTGTGTATTATTTTCATTGACTTCCCAAAATAATATCCCTTTTCAAAATATTGTGGTTTATCTTCTTTGACTTCCCAAAATATTATGCCTTTTCCAAAATATTGTTGTTTATCTTCACTGACTTCCCAAAATAATATGCATTTTCCAAAATAATGCGGGTTATTTTCATTGACTTCCCAAAATAATATGCCTTTTCCAAAATAATGCGGGTTATTTTCATTGACTTCCCAAAATAATATGCATTTTCCAAAATATTGTGGTTTATCTTCATTGACTTCCCAAAATATTATGCCTTTTCCAAAATATTGTTGTTTATCTTCACTGACTTCCCAAAATAATATGCATTTTCCAAAATAATGCGGGTTATTTTCATTGACTTCCCAAAATAATATGCCTTTTCCAAAATAATGCGGGTTATTTTCATTGACTTCCCAAAATAATATGCCTTTTCCAAAATATTGTGGTTTATCTTCATTGACTTCCCAAAATAATGTTGTTTATTTTCCATGGCTTCCCAAAATAAAATGGCTTTTCCAAAATATTGTTGTATATCCTCATTGACTTCCCAAAATAATATACCTTTTCTAAAATATTTTTCTTTATTTTCATTCACTTCCCAAAATAATATGCTTTTTCCAAAATATTGTTGTATATCTTCATTGATTTCTCAAAATAATATGCCTTTTCCAAAATAATGTGGTTTATCTTCATTGACTTCCGAATATGCCTTTTCCAAAATATTGTTCTTTATCTTCATTCACTTCCCAAAATAATGTGCTTTTTCCAAAATATTGTTGTATACCCTCATTGACTTCCAAAAATAATATGCCTTTTCTAAAATATCGTTCTTTATTTTCATTCACTTCCCAAAATAATATGCTTTTTCCAAAATATTGTTGTATATCTTCATTGATTTCCCAAAGTAATATGCATTTTCCAAAATATTGATGTTTATCTTTATTGACTTTCCAAAATAATACGCATTTTCCAAAAAAGTGTGTTTTATCTTCATTCACTTCCCAAAATAATATGCTTTTTCCAAAATATTGTTGTATATCTTCATTGACTTCCCAAAATAATATGCCTTTTCCAGAATTTGTTCTTTATCTTCATTCACTTCCCAAAATAATATGCTTTTTCCAAAATATTGTTGTATATCTTAATTGACTTCCCAGAATAATATGCCTTTTCCAAAATAATATGGTTTATCTTCATTGACTTCCGAATATGCCTTTTCCAAAATAATGCGGGTCATTTTCATTGACTTTCCAAAATAATATGCCTTTTCCAAAATATTGTTTATCTTCATTCACTTCCCAAAATAATATGCTTTTTCCAAAATATTGTTGTATATCTTCATTGACTTCCCAAAATAATATGCATTTTCCAAAATATTGATGTTTATCTTCATTGACTTTCCAAAATAATACGCCTTTTCCAAAAAAGTGTGTTTTATCTTCATTGACTTCCCAAAATAATATGCCTTTTCCAAAATATTGTTGTTAATTTTCATTGACTTTCCAAAATAGTAGGCTTTTTCCAAAATAATGTGGTTTATCTTCATTGACTTTCCAAAATAATAAGCCATTTCCAAAATATTGTTGTATATCTTCATTGACTTCTCAAAATAATATGGGTTTTTTAAAATATTGTTCTTTATATTCATTCACTTCCCAAAATAATATGCCCTTTCCAAAATAATTTGGTTATTTTCATTGACTTCCCAAAATTATATGCCTTTTCCAAAATATTGTGGTTTATCTTCATTGACTTCCTAAAATAATATGCTTTTTCCAAAATATTTTTGTATATCTTCATTGACTTCCCAAAATAACATGCCTTTTCCAAAAAAATTACATTTTATGTTTACTTCCGATATAACATTACTCCTTTTTGCATAATATTGTTCTCTTTTTATATACTTAATCAAAAGTCCATAATAGAGATTTTCCTCCCTATCAATCACTGTTTGGTGGGAATTTGTCCTGGGGCTGGGGGAAATTTGACCTAAGGCCGGGGGTAATTTATCCTCGACATCCATTCGGGGGGAAATTGTAGGGGGATTTTGTCGCCTACGAGAGGGCATTATGTCAATTTTTTCTCTGATGGGGGTTTTCGCTCGACAGTCTTTAAGCTATGATTTCAAAAGGTTCTCCAAACAGTCTAGACCTTTAATGGCGCGCTGCATTATAGTTTGAGGATTACTCGACCAATGCTTTGAATATGTTATAATAACGATGCTATCTTCATCGCAAGTGCATTCAATTTTGAAGTTTCCAAATCTTTACTACTTTATATTAGGTTTCGTTGTAAAGGTATTTATCTGTTATTAATTTCGCTAAAATGTATTTAGCGTTTAAAGATTTTGAGGTTATGGACAACTTATGGTAATTCGCTAGCTTTGCTATCGCTATAAAGATATTTCGCTATTGTTGCATTTCGCTGTTGTTGTTTTCGCTATTTTGACCGTCGATATTGTGCCTTCAACATTTTGGATTTCGCTATTTTGACCTACAAGCAGCTGAATGATCTCTTGGGAAAAAAAGCAGGGAATAGGAAAGGAAGCTATGGCCCGACAAGACATATCTATGCCGATCTAGTTGAGGTTACGTTACCGGGTTCAACTTATGAAATGAAACTGTTCATTGTGAAATTCAAGGCCACTAGGTTGGCCCATGTAGATAAGACCTGATGCCCGTTTGTAATGTTAAATGAAAACAAATCATGGTTTTTAGGGTAACGGAGCCTTCTTAGAGCTCAGGTTTCGGCCTCTCCGATGGGAGATTCGTGCACGCGCACCTAGTTACATTGGTTAAGCGCACCACGTGACCACGCAAATCCAATTAAAAAATAGCGGGGATTTCATGCTAGCTTAGGCCTTTGAAGCAACGCCGCCTATATTAGATGTTCACTGCACATGTAGAGATATTTTTTACCTCTCCGAGTGACGATGACGTCACGGAGAGGTATTACACTGGGCGTGTCTGTCTGTGTGTTGTCACACCCCACGTGACCGCGTTCGCAGTTTGCGTATCGGAGCAAACGTGTTCCCAATTTCCGGACTGCATTGACAGTTCACGGAAATTTGGAAAATTGTGTTTGTCCTCGCTGGCTATTCTACTCCACATGGACACTAGTCTGTACTTTTTGGCTTCCAAGCACCACCATCTTCTCTTCTTCGTCAATTCCACATTGACACCAGCTTCTATGCACCACCATCATCAGGTCTTTGTCCAATCCACATGGACGCCAGTACATTCTGGCTTCTTTTTTCCTTCGTCATCGTTTGGTTTCAAGATATACGCGGCGATCGGCTAGGGTTACGAGAAACGTCTAGCCCCCCAATGGCAGGGCTTCCACCATCGGTTCACGCGAATGCGTTTTTATCTATTATTAAAATGTAAACGAATGGCATATATACCCCAAAATTTGAAGAAAGCGGGCAAGAGGGGTACCCTTCACTTTAAACGTCAATATTAGCAAAGTTTCGAAAGATAATAGGAACAACTTTATTTTAAACGATTTAACTATTTTTAAAGTTATTTACTGGCGATTAAAATAATTAATTTCATTTATATATCATTAATTATTTAAGATAAACTTATTTCTATGTAACAGAAGTGAGAGTTTATATAGAACGAGTAATGAAGATTGCATCCGAATCGAAACACTACACGCATATCAAAGTTAATATAAAGCGAGTAGGATGATAAGATCTCTTACAAAACGATAACATTTCCTTTTTGCAGAATATTAAATGGAAATATTTTAAATATTTTTCGGCATTACGATTCTTTTAGTAGTTGTGTAGCTATAAAGCTCTGTTTCATCTCAATATTCCAAGAACATCTTTTGTTATTAACATTTCAAATTGGTGTTTATTTTTAATTCAGCTTTACTACATTTATATATAGCGTAAACGCAACTTTTAATATCACTACATAATATGGATTTTAATACTTCGTCTCTCTATAAGTGTTGAAGCGATTGGGTCTATGAAATAAGATACCCTAGATTTAAACCAGAATTGACCTTGTTTCGTGTCCTCTTACAAGAGGTGTTAACGGTTCAGAGTGAGCCGAAAGTTAAATACACACTTAAGTGATAGATATTAGGTCCTCATTAGAATTATGAGAATACACAGGGAAATGTTACTGCCCCCATTACTAAGCGACTAAACAACCAGTGCAGAGCTTACTTCCCCCTTTTCAGCCCCAAAAAGGAGGGGGTTATTAAAATGCGGAGCCAAATCCCGAAAAACGCTAGCGCCATCTAAACAAAATAAGACGTTAGCTGCTTCCCTCGGTAGAACGTTGATTCCCCCACTATCCGGTTTGCTACTATCTGCCGCTAGAAGGCGAATTAACAAGTATTTTTCAACTTTCTCCCTCTGCCATCCGTCCTTCAGTATTGGTTCGTCCATGGTGGACCTGTGTTTGGAAAGTAAATTCGTCTTGACTCGGAGAGGTTTATTTTGGTTTCCCAACTTATTTAACTTTATCAGGCGTTTCTTCGACCATCCCACAGGCTTTAATCCATCTTAAACACTTATCTAGTAGAGTTTTTGGTGTAGTGAAAGAGTAAAAACCGTTGCCCTTGCTTCAGTTTTATCTATGAACCATAATTTACTATTAATATAAAATAAAATAATGATAAATGTTCCGTTAAAGCCCTAAAAAATGCAGCGCGACGCATTAAGCCTTTAACAAAAATTAAAACAAACGAAAAGTCGACGCCCGATGACGATGTGCGCGGAACTAGGTGCGACGCTAAGAATCTCCCAGAACGAGTGAAAACGTGGGGAAACCACGGCCGATAATCTGTAAGCGCGTTTCGATGGAAAAACGGGCAGTCGAAGACTCCCTCACCCCTATATCCTCCTAGATTTACCGTCCGTAAATTACAGTTAATTTACCAAATACCGCGTAAATTAGCGTTTTATATCTTACCGTATTTTTACAACGGTAATTTACCGTTAAATTACGGCGGTAAATTACCGATTACCAAACATTTTTATTACGCCTCAAAACTTCATTTCACACTTAAACGATCAATTATTTCTATGTTTACTTCCAAAATGACTCACCAGGCACTACTCGCTAGCCAGTACTTACGAAGTTGCGCTAGAAATTAGTCTTTTAATAAATTTTTAGTTAGAGATCAGATTAGAAGGCCACGGCTGCCGTCTTGGTAGCAAAAGCCGCAAATTCGTGTAAAGCAGTCAAGATAGTGCTCACAATTAAACGTTGTTTCAATTTCAAGTAATGGATTGTAAGCATGGGGAAATATAAACTACCAAAAATTACCGGCTGAACGGTAATTTTTGTTTTCCCTAAATTTCAATCGGTAAATTACCGGTAACTTATCGGTAATTTCCACGGTAAATTACCGTTTTTAGAAATTACGGTAATTTGACATCTCGAGTCTTTGCCGCGAATTGGAAACGATTCATAATATTATTTTTAATCTTGTATTTTTATAGATGACAACACGCGCAACCCGTTGTGCCTCTCAAATTTCTGTCCTTGAATGAGAGATAGATACGCTAACCGAATTAAAACAAAAACGCGTATCCCTGTTTCCCTCCGACTGTAAACTTCTGCTATGGAAGTCAAAGTCCTGACTTAAGGTGGAATGCACAAACGTTGGACGCAAGGCAATTTAGTACAGGCGAAGGCAGGGAAAGTCCTGCCTTTTGCGCACGACGCCCTGCCTTTGCCTGTAGTAAATTGCGTTGCGTCCGACGTTTATGAATTCCACCTTTAACTGACAGACTGACTTATAATCAAAGCCCAGTTCAAACCGCTTAAAGCATGGTTTTCACTTGGCGTAAATCACGACTTTTCGCCGAAAATCAAGCGACAACCGAAAAAAAACATAGTTACTCTGGACCATTATTACGTCGAGTGTGGCGATATAAGCTTCAACTTTTTCGGCCGCGTTCAACTTTAACGCTCTGCCGGAGCCAATCAGCAATAAGCTAGAGTCGTGACGTCATTCTCGACCACGCGTGTTCGGAAGAGACCGTCTGCGGTCCGCCATGTTTTTATTTATTACGTTCCTAAACGAGTCAGTAGCTTGTACAAATCCCTGACAATTCCCAAGTTCAATGCTGAAAGGTTTATTGAAGAAGTTAGGAATAATATAAATCTGTATGATAATAGAAACAAAAATTGCAAAAAAGAAAGACAATAGATGGGCCGCAATTAGTGCAGTGTTCAGTTTATCTGTTAAGCCTTGGTTTCATTATATGCATGAACTACGCTAAGTGAAAACGCTAAAAGGCTGGGCGACAACGTAAAAAACAAATCTAACGTATGACGTCCAGCTGTAAAGTAGATTTTTTTTCGGAACACGCGTGGTCGAAAATAACGTCACGATTCAAGCTTATTGCTGATTGGCTCGCGCAGAGCGATAACGTTGAACGCAGTTGAAAAAAATAGAAATCTAGAAAGCTAATATCACCACACTCAACGTAATATCTGTCCCGCATAACTATGTTTTTTTTTGGTTGTCGCTTGACGTCGGGCGAAAAGTCGTGATTTACGCCAAGTGAAAACCTAAAACGATATTATTTTCTCCTCGCACACGTATTTCGAAATAATATCATACTAGTAATGAGTAGTTCTTATTAGTAATAGTTAATACAGTGTTTCTTTGTAGGTTTGACGAATTCAAAAATCATCTCTTTCACAATGTAAGTTTCATTACAAATAAAGCTAAAACTAAGCACTTAAATTCATTTTTTTTTATTTTTTAGGAAAAGATACAGTTTTCACGTTATGTACACCGACTTTTGAACCGTACATCGCTTCCGATGCAATACGATTATTTTGCAACGTTAACAGGACATCCGTATATATCAGATGTTAGTTCTGATATATTTGGGGCCTTCAGCCTAGAGGTACGTTTTTACGTTACAGTAGGACCGTTCACGAGTCGAGATGAGAGAGCTTATTAAAAAACGGAGGCTCGACTCGAGCCGAAATGGGTTTCGGCTCGGCTCGGTAAAAATATATATGTTTAAGAAAAATTGCTACTACCAACGTTAAAAGACTCGAGAACGACCAGAAATGCTATCCCATGTTTAGAGAGCATCAGTAGAATTGCGCCGAATCCCAATTAACAGAACCCAATTCCATTCGACCAAAAAAACCCGCACTTTGGCGGATTTACGATTCGATTCAATGGGACAATGCCTTTGCACCGAAAAACCCGCACTTTGGGTTTTTCCAGATGGAACTTAAATAAATAAAATCCCGGCATCGCAAAGATTTTACCTTTGCTAGCACAAATTATACCGTTGTTAGCAAAAATTAAATTAACTTAAAACAATTTAAGGACTGTGTAAAATTAATACTAGATCCAAACATTTTCTAAATTATTATTTTAAAACTAAGGATTGTAAGAACAAAACAGTAATAAATTAGCAAAATATGACATAATAAAACCAATTGCTAATATTTATTTGTTTTTTATGTTATATTCATCAGGAAAATACTTTAAGCCAGCCGTTTTAATATACTTCAAGTGTATATAGAGGAAGACACGTCCTCCTAAATTCACAGCAATTTTTTGGAAAAGGCATATTATTTGAGAAGTCAATGAAGATAAACATCAATATTTTGGAAAGGGCGTAACATTGGCAACTGATTTAAAAAATATTACTAACCTAACTTAACCAAATAGTGGCCCTTTTATGTTATATTCATCATGAAAATACTTTAAGCCGTTTTAATATAATTGAAGTGTATAACCGCTCCAAAGAGGAAGAGACGTCCTCCTAACAAACCTAACTTAACAGTAACTTTTGGGAAAAGGCATATTATTTGAGAAGTCAATGAAGATAAACATCAATATTAATATAATAAAATATTACTAACCTAACTTAACCAAAAAGTGGCGTTTTATGTTATATTCATCATAAAAATACTTTAACCCAGCCGTTTTAATATACTAGAAGTGTATAACCGCTCCAAAGAGGAAGAGGCGTCCTCCTAACCAAACCTAACCTAAAAGTTATTTAATAGAAATTAAACTATATAGCATTTTTGGGGTCGCTTAATTCGACAAATAGCGTCGTTTCAATTGTAAATACCAAACCTTCGTTGGGGCTAAATTTATTATAAACATTGGCGGGATTCGGTCTAATGGTATTCTGCGCAATGGGAAGATACCGTTTAGCAATTCAGTGGTTCAGTAAAACCCGAGTGAAGAAATCGTTACATGCTTACGTTTAGAGGCGAGAGAAAGCAAATTTTCCCACGCTTTATTTCATGTAAAAAATCATGTACGCTATTGGTGGAGAGAAGAAGGACTGAAAGGAATGCACTATTTCAGTGACAAAGCTCGCGAACCGGCTTGCGAGTCGTAGCTAAGACCATTAACAACCCCCGGGACTCGCAACGCAAGCTTTTTACTTTTCGTGGTTCAGTAAAACCCGCTCGGTAAAAAGTGAAGAAATCGTTACATGCTCACGGTTAGAGGCGAGAGAAAGCAAATTTTCCCACGCTTTATTTCATGTAAAAAATCATGTACGCTATTGGTGGAGAGAAGAAGGACTGAAAGGAATGCACTATTTCAGTGACAAAGCTCGCGAACTGGCTTGCGAGTCGTAGCTAAGACCATTAACAACCCCCGGGACTTGCAACGCAAGCCTTTTACTTTTCGTGGTTTTCTGTTACGCGCGATCCTAGCGACCCTTGGGGTGTATTGAGGAAACTTTTAGGGGGTACCGAATTTCCGATTTAAAGGTTCCTCTTAGTTATTTAACAAGGCTCCCAAGAGGACCATTACAATTTTTGCGCCACATCGCGTATATTTTAGCGAAATCGAAATCTGGCATTTTCCAAAATATATTTAAAATTATTTTTCAAATTACTATTTAAAATATTATTTTTTCACATTATTTAAAACAAATAATTTATATAATTTAGTATAATATTATGTAAATGAATTAAATTGCTTAAAATAACTATAAATTTTTAACCAAATTTCACGGTAGGCTCGAACGCGCGAGACTCGGTTTTAAAGCAATCCACGATGAAAAAATGGTCGAGCGTTTTACTACCGGGCTACGACTAGCTCTGCGATTTCTCTTCTGTTTGCGTACTGTATACATATTCTAAAGCTAGAGTTGACTGAGAGCTGAGGGTGAAAATGAAGGTGGGGTTTTCGACTCCGTCCAATAAGCGGTGTGACGAAGACAAAACGAAGGAGGAGTTAAACTTCTCCCTATTATTTTTACGCCATCTAGCGATGGGCGCAAAATTAAAAATGGCGGATTGTGCAGACGTTGAAAAATCGCTTTGGAAAAAAGAACCACACCATGCGAGCCCATATGGATAAGCTAATTCAATTAGTGCAGGTTAAGAGTTCGAGTGACGTACAAGCCCTACGCCAGTAATATGATACCTGCGACACGCAAATAAAGAGCTTGGAAACCTCAGGAGTCCAGTCAACCACCTACTGTAGTATGCTGTATACCATGTTGATGAACTGCCTCTCTGAACTCAACTTGGAATACAACAAGAAGATTGACGACGAAGACGAGTGGGACCTGGATTATCTCTTAGAGTACATCAGACGAGAAGTTGAGAGTAGAGAAAGAGCACTCATCATGAATAAACAATCCGTGCCAGAGAAGGAGGCCGAACCCTCCTACCAGAGGTCTAGGAACGAAGCAAGTTCAATGAGACCCTTCAACAATTTCTCGAGAAGTCAGATTCCAACTACAGTAGCCTTAAACACCACAGTCGCCAGTGTCTGCATTTTCTGCGAGAAGCCAGGTCATAAGCCAGACAATTGCAACATAACGTATGAGGAAAAGATCGAGACTATCAAAGCTAAAAACAGATGTTTCAATTGCCTCGGAAGTGAGCATACTGCCCGACGCTCCAAGTCCAGTGGGAGATGTCAGTATTGTAATCGAAATCAACACACCTCCATCTGCAGAGAAAAGTTCGAAACGCCTGAGAAACCCGCTTCGGAAATCGAAGTTGGACTAATTTCACTGAAAGACTTTGGACTAAGGAACTCCCAAGTGTATCTTCAGACCCTTTCACTCATCGTGGAAGGAGCTAACAGTAAAACGTTGGCAAGATATATATTTGACAACGGGAGCCAGCGATCATTAAGACGAGAAGATGTTTCCAGAGCTTTGAAATTGCCTGTTGTTTCCGAAGAATTAGTTAAAGTCAGTCCCTTTGGAGAAACCAGAGAAACCACCTAGATCCAGAGAAGAGTGGAAGTAAAACTAAGAAGTACAATCGATCCAGACGTAGTAGTCGAGTTAACATTCATCGAATAGCCGATAATTTGTGGAGCCATGGTAGGCGTTCCAGGAGATGACATACGACAGCAGATGATTAGCAAGGGACTGAAGCTGGCTGAAGTCACTGAACTGAATGGAGCTAAAGTCTCACCGGAACTAATAGTATTAATCGGAGCTGACTATTATAGGAAACTATCGAAGCAGAAGTTGGAGAAACTAGATGGCGAAGAAGTAGCCTCGAGACCGTATTTGGCTGGTCTGTCCAAGTACCTACCCCAGTCTCAGCTAACCTCAACGTCCAATCGTCCGTGGCTGTGACCTTAGCAGTAGAAGAAGACCTTTTATCACAATGTTTGCGACGATTCTGGGAACTTGAAGCCTTGGGTATAGAAGATAATCCACAAATCACAAAGACGGAACAAGATATCATCGATCATCATCGTTCCACCATCACAATGGTGGATGGTCGCTACCAAGTCCAATTACCTTGGAAGGCTGAATATTCACGGATCGACGACAACTTGGCCATAGCAACAAGACGAATGAATAACCTTATTAAACAATTTCAAAGAAACCCAGCATTGTTCCTCAGATATAAAGAAGTTATCGACGACTACTTGGATCAAGACATTATTGAAGCCCTAACTAAAGACAGTGTTACAACTACTTCCGGATCAACGCACTACATTCCGCACTTCGAGATTGAACGAGGAGACAAAACGACCACAAAGACGCGTATAGTCTTTGACGAATCCTCAAAGAAAAATGGACCTAAATGACTAAATGACTAAATGACTGTCTTTCACCTGGTCCCAATCTCAACCCTAACCTCTTGGCAATATTACTTCGATTTAGAATGCATCGAACTGGAATAATGGCCGACGTAGAAAAAGCCTTTCTAATGATTTCACTGGATCCCAAAGACCAAGATTATGTACGATTCCTTTGGATTGAGGATTTCCCTGGCCAAGAGAAACCGACGTTCATCCACATGCGTATGAAGAGGGTACTCTTTGGAGTAACATCCAGTCCGTTCCTGCTGTCAGCTACGTTACAGTTCCACTTCGATAAACTTCAAGACCAGTATCCTGAGATTTGCGACATTCTTCGTAAAAACATCTATGTCGACGACTATGTTGGAGGCACTTTCTCTGTGGAAGAAGCCTTAGAAATTCGGAAGCAATCCTGTGAAGTTAGGAGTCAAGCACGAATGAACCTTCACGAATGAACCTTCGCAAATCCAGCTCAAAAGAAGTCATGGCCGTTTGGAGCAGAGAAGATGGTTCGTATCACATTACCGCCAAGCAACTAAGTTCACCACTGCAAGTTCTTGGAATTACGAGGCATCCAGCTTCAGACACCTTTTCATTCGATATATCGTCATACTGGAATCCCTGAAGCAAAAGAAGGATACCAAACGAAGTCTTTTACAAGCCGCAGCAAGACTTTTCGACCCCATCGTTCTCCTAGCACCATTTGTCATAGTTGTAAAATGTCTCTTTCAAGAACTCTGGAAACAAGGCGTAGACTGGGATTACCACCTGCCGCTGGAGATTAACAAGGCCTGGCAGCAATGGTGCTTCGACTTACCAAACTTACAAAAATTATCAATTCCATGATGGTACTTTGCAGACAGCGAATCGGAAGTAAGAGGATCCGAGCTTCATCTTTTCTGCGATGCCAGCGAGAAGGCATACGCCGCTGTCATTTATCCACGTTATTGAACAAAGCAAGGATGTTACGGGGCATCAATAATCTCATCAAAAACCAGAGTAACACCGCTAAAGAAAGTCACCCTGCCAAGGCTCGAGCTCATGGCTGCTGTCATCGGGTCCAGACTCCTGAAACATACGCTTGAGGTCTTTGAAGGCAAAGTAACCCGATATCATTGCTGGTCTGGTTCACAAATCACCTTACATTGGATTCGAGGACAGACGAAAGAATGGAAACCATATGTTGCTAATCGCATCAAGGAGATCCAAGCAATAACCGATCCAATGTATTGGTCATACTGTTGCAGCCAAGATAATCCAGCCGACATGCCGTCAAGAGGATGCACAATAAACGAGCTGATTGATAACCCAAAATGGTGGCATGGACCTACGTGGTTGTGTGGAGTGGAAGAGAAATGACCAGCGCGTAAATATCCAAAATCAAGCCCCACCATCGAGATTGTCATTGATGAGAGAAGAGTTGCTGTTCTGAGTTGCGTGGTCGAGCAAGGGAACCTCTACTCGATTTACACAAGTATCAAGCCAAGTAATTCGAACTGGATCCTTCGCTTCCAAAGAAATATCAAAGTTTCCCCAGATGAAAGAATATATGGCCCATTGAGCTCCTAGGAAATCAAGCAAGCTAGAGACAGATGGATGCGAGACGTCCAGACAGCTGCCTTCACCATTGAGATCGGTTGCTTGGAGAAGAACCTGCCCATTCCTAGTCCATCAAGAATAGCCCAATTCTTACCGATCATGGAAAACAATCTTCTCTGAATCGGTGGCCGATTACAAAACTCTGGTCTACAGTTCGCCGAAAAACATCCACTCATTCTTCCATCGAAACATCGCTTGACTGAGCTACTTGTCAGAGAAGCTCATGAGAAGGTTATGCATGGTGGCTTCAATAGCACTATGACCGATGTTCGTGAGACCTACTAGATCCTACAAGGCCGTCAACTCGTCAAGAATGTAGTCCAAAAATGCTACATTTGCCGAAGGCATGCCATCAAAGGCGGAAATTAAGTTTTTGAGCCCTTACCGAGAGACCGAGTAACAGAGGCTGCACCATTTAGGATCACAGGGGTGGACTTCGCCGGACCGCTCTATGTCAGAAATCCTGGAACTAATCAACACTCCAAAGTGTACATATCACTCTATACGTGTGCTGTAACGCGAGCCTTACACTTGGAAATAGTCACGGATATGAGTTCGGAGAAATTCCTCCTTTCCTTCAGACGATTCACTGCTAGACGAGGGTTATGCCACACCCTGTACTCGGACAATGCGAAAGCATTTAAACGAACTGAGAAGGACCTTGCTGATTTATTCCTGGCTATTCAAAACAATGCTACTCAAGAGTTCCTGAGTCAAAAGGAATAAAATGGAAGTCTATAGTCCCAAAGGCCGCCTGGTGGGGCGGAGTTTGGGAGCGCCTTGTTCGATCCGTGAAGATATGCCTCAAGAAAACCCTTGGCCGAACATCATTGACTCTAGAAGAATTAGTCACCGTCATGACCGAAATTGAAGCTGTATTGAATTCAAGACCCCTGACTCATACGTTCACTGATGGAAGGATGCCCCTTCCTTTAACACCGGCGCACCTCCTTATTGGTCAACGCTTGACTTCCTTGCGAGATCGTGCTCCGTGCGACTTCCCTGTGGAACCATACTGAAACCATACTGAAACGAGCTATCCAAATGCTGTACAATCTCGAGTTATCAAGGGATGACGGAGTCATCGGGGCGGAGGATGTCGCAAGCTGAAGTTCTTAAAAAGCTCATATAATAATTGTATTTTACTGCCGATCTATTTATTCTCTGACTTTTTTCAGACTAGTTATTTTTTAGTGATTGTATAAAAAGGTAGGGATTATCAATTAGAAAACAGTGTTCCTTTAATTGCTAAATAGAAACTGTTGTTAGTTCGCTATGCTATTTTTAATCTTAAATTCTTGACGCCAACTATTTAATAAAGTATGAAGTTTCTAATTTATACCTGATTCGTTGATTTAACGTAGACGCGACAAGGTGTACATGTTATTTTAACTACCATATTGCAGATATCAAGCTAATTTAGCGATATATTATTTTGCTATTAATCATAATTTTACATAAAACCGTTGCGGCCTCGGCCTCCGAATTTAGAAGAAGACGATGTTGCGACTCTACAGTTGCGGTAGGAAATCACTCACGAACGATATGTTACTAAAAGCTTTTATTGGTCAAGTTCTAACAGTTTCATTTCTTAACCGTGCGTTTAACATAAAATTAATTAGAAACATATTAAGATTAACATTGACAAAGCGAACTATGGATACTCGATTCGACATTACTCTCTAAACTAAAACTCTATTTACAACTCAACTTTTACAGTATGTTATCTCGTTTATATACAGTCTTATCCTTGTTTATCTAGTTTTTATAATCATTAGTTTTTTAATTGAAAGCCATTAAGTCTAGATTCTAGTTCGATTCTATTCAGTTCGTTATCTTGGCGGTTGTTTTGAAGTTGTAACAGACGATCTTATTTCTTTTTAAGCGATATCCCGAACTGGAAGTTCTGTACACCCTACAAGTTTCTATCCGTTGCCGTTTGGTGGCACCCTTGTTGCGAAAACAGCCGTAACTCCTAGAGTCGGAAATTTCAATAGGAGGATCTTATTGTGTTGGAGTCCCGGGGGTTGTTAATGGTCTTAGGTCGTAGTGATGAGATGCCGCTCGATTCGGCTCGACCTTAAAAAACGTCGCTCGTTAATTAACCGAGCCGCCAAAGTGTCGGCTTGAACTCGGCCCACTCGTCACGAGCCCGAGCCAAATTGCCATTAATATGTCATGAAAATCTATATTATACTTGTTTGGTAGTTTGGAAAACGTTGATTGAAAGATCCATTGTACACCAATGGGCAACTGTTCTTTCATCATTCTATTTGGCCTCGTAAATGCTCAAATATGTTGACTTGAGTGTTATAAACTGGTGTCTTATAAAATTTTGGAATCTGAAAAGGATCACGATTTTATACACTTTTGTAAATTATTTGGCGTTGTAAACTCTCATTTTCCTAAAGGTGTTCCAAGATCAAGCTACTGGCATATAGCGTAGTAACATTTACTGCTCTAGGGCGCTCTATAATTAAAACAGAACTTGATATTCACGCTGCTATGAGACAAAAATATGTTGCTTCTAAAAATTCCCCATGTATTAAAAAACAAATTCATATCAGAGATAAGCTAAAAACTAAAGTAAGAAACTCTATTTAGCGAGATCGGTACCAGGTAGGCCTGTGCGAGTACTCGATCGAGTCTCGAGTCGAGTACTCGACTCGAGACTCGAAAATCTTCCCTGTTGGACTCGAGGAGGACTCGAACAGAGACTTGACGCCTTATCAAGTCCAAAAATATTTACTTTGTGACAGGCAATTTTAAGTAGAGCGCCGCATCTAGTGGGGTTTAATCGATTTAATGTTTAGAATAGACCGGTGATTGGACAAAAATTTGACTTCAGCAAAAGGAGTTAAGCAAACCAGAACCAAAATTTAAAATTATTGCTACTGCACGTCATTTTCGTCGTAAGATTTACTTTATGAGTCAATTTTATCCTTATTAGAAATTAATTTATTATAATTATTGTATTATTAATTATGTAAAATTAAACTAAGTAAATTAAATTAAAGTTAGTATTAATAGAATTAATTTAATTAATTTAATAGGACTCGAGTGGGACTTGATATAATTTATCAGGACTCGATACTGGACTTGAAACCTAGTTCTTAAGCTGACTTAAGGACTCGAGGACTCGATACCAATTAAAAGACTCGACTCGAGATTCTATAAGAGCTTTTTTAAGGACTCGAGACTCGACTCGAACCCCAAAAAACCGGACTCGCACAGGCCTAGTACCAGGTACTTTTTAGAATTCAGCGTAACAAAGTCACTTCTTTAATACAAGTCTAAGTCAAATTTTTTTCACTCTAAATTAAATAACGCAACCTCTGTTAATGTCTGGAAAACTCTAAAAGATTATATAAAATTAAAATACAATAAGACTGTCTTAAATACGGAAAAAAATTAATAATAATATATGCGCAAAAAATTAATAATAATATATGCGCAAAAAATTAATAATAATATATGCGCAAAAAAATAATAATAATATATGCGCAAAAAATTAATAATAATATGATTGATGACCCCAAAGATATTGCTGAAACAATGACTATTTTATTGGGATTGGACTAATGGCAATTTAACTACCTTAAATGATAAAATTGTAGATGTAAATTTAAATGATAATCCCAAACTAGAGAAATTTGATTATGTTACTGTAAATGATGTTTTTGGTGTACTTAAGAAATTACAAATAAATAAGGCAGCAGGTATTGAACTTTTGATGATCTTTCCCCTGGCCTAATTCGTTCACTGTCGGTAGTAATATCGAAAAAAGCCACACTAATTATAAATCAATCCCTACAACTTGGAATATTCCCGAATCAATGAAAAATCGCTAAGGTTTCACCAGGAGATACACAAGCACCAATATCAGTTACCCCTATCCTAGCAACCATATGTGAAAAAATTGTGTATAAGTTTACACATCAATTTTTAAATGACCAGCACTACCTCTATAGACTACAATCGGGTTTTCGAACTGGTTACTCAACGATTACCTGCATCCTCAATCTATACGAGGATATTCTAAATGTATTAAATAAGGGTTTATATGTGATGGTGACTTTTATAGACTTAACAAAAGCATTTGATACAGTCCGGCATGAGCATTTATTACAAGACCTTGAAGTTTCCAGAGTAAGCTCTACAGCATTAAACTGGTTTCGATTTTATTTAACAAATTGCCAACAAAAAGTCTACTATAATGGTTAATACTCCTCATCTAAGAGGGTTAAAGCGGGTATCTCCCAGGGTAGTGTCCTAGAGCCCTTACTTTTCAAAGTTTGCACCTCAAAACTACACACTTCTCTAAAATACTCAATTTCTAATGATTACGCTGATGACTCCGCTTTATTAGAGGCAAATAAAAATTTACTGAGATAATTGATCATATGGGGACCGATATTAGAAATCTTAAAAATATATTAAATACAAAGGGTCTGATTTTGAATGAATCAAAAACTAAATTCATGCTTTTTAGCTCCAAATAATAACATGGAAAAACAAGCCGCCCACATTGAAACTTTGTACAATGGTTCAACTGACAGAGTTATAAATTTTAAATATTTAGGAATATGGCTGGATGAAATGTTAACATGGAATTACCACATTGACTATGTCATTAAGAAAATTCAAACACGTATATGGCTTTTAAAACCTCTCCAATCACTTCTAAACTTTGAAATAAGTCTATAATGCGATTCCTAAACCCATCTTTGAATATGGCGATTTCTTTTATAGTACGGCCTGTAGTACTAACTTAAAACGAATACAGATAGTACAAAACCATTGTGCTAGACTAATAACGAAAATGACAAAGAGATCTTCAGCCTCATTAGCAAGAGATAATGCGCAATTCAATGAACTGTATCATATCTATATTAAAAATCTATTAATTTTGATGTTTAAGATTCCCTGCTCAAAATTCTTTTAAAAACACGAGAAGCCATAAAACTGACTTTGTGGTTGACGATTTTAAATCTAAATTTAGAAACAAGAGTGTCAATTACAATGGAATCAAACATTGGAACTCTTTTCCAACGGCTGTTAAAATAATTGATCAATATTGGACAATTAAAAACAGAATTAACCTTATTTTTAAACGAGAAAATCCACTGAAAAGTTTTGAAGTTTTAAAATTTTAGTTTAGGACCCTTTTGTAATTAATCAAAAATGTCTTGATTCTAATCAAGACATAAAAAGTATCGATAAGACTGAGGTTATCACTTGTCTGAAGGATCAGATATTAATTTTTCTTTTTAATTGAAACTTAAATGCATGCTTAAGAAAAAACAACGTTCCATTACCGTTTTCCGTTGAAATAAATTATTTTACTGGTAATCAATTTCAAAAATTTACTTATCTCGGCTTTTCGACCACAATTCCATTCCCCGAAAACATTTTATCATTACATTAATTACTTTTGGGAGAGTACGTGTATGGTTTTGCGTTTTAAAAGGTTCCTAAAGACGTTACATCCCCATTCGTGACCGGCACGCTCCGTAGTGGAAAGTTTGTTTCAAGTTAGCAGAGGGACATGGTAGTGAAAATAGTAATCTATAATTTTGTTCGTTCAAACCTTAATATAGCATGAAAATTTCAAGTGAGGAGGCGGCACTACCTAGAAAGATTGATTTTTCCAGATAACAGCGAAAAAGTTATGTTCTACACACACTGGGACTATGGGAGAGTTTCAGGGCCGCAGGTCGCACATGATGAAATTTCAACTCCAGTTTACATAAATTCTCCCTGGTCGTACTAGTAGCAGGTTAAGCTATAATTTGCTCAGGTCCTGTTAGTCTCGAAAGGGTTTTATAGTCCTTGTAACTTTTAAAAGTTTGTTGTCATGGCTAAACAGACCGCTATTACAGTTGTTTATTGTTTTATAGGTTTTTTGACACGTTATCTCCCAAAAGTAATTAATGTAATGATAAAATGTTTTCGAGGAATGGAATTGTGGTCGAAAAGCCGAGATAAGTAAATTTTTGAAATTGATTACAAGAAAAATAATTTATTTCAACGGAAAACGGTAATGGAACGTTGTTTTTCTTAAGCATGCATTTAAGTTTCAATTAAAAAGAAAAATTAATATCTGCTCCTTCAGACAAGTAATAAGCTCAGTCTTATCGATACTTTTTAGGTCTTGATTCTAATCAAAACATTTTTGATCAATATCTGTTCCTTCAGTCTTCATTTTAATTAAGAATGTTAAGAAACTGTTTTACATTTTCAAAATCTGCACTAAGCAGAAACATATATAAAAGGGACGATAACTTTAGCTCAATCAGACATTTATTTATAATGATACTTCAAAAAAAACGTAAATCAATAAAAGTTTGTATTCTTGTTGTAATTAACATAATACAATTTTTTACAATCATTTATTGAAACGCGAGGCGCCCCCCTAAAAATTCCAGAAATAGGACCAAATTGACAATTTTACAAAATTTTTAAAAATGCAGATTTATGTCCGTTTAACCAGGGGTAAATAACGAAAGGAGTTAGAGACGCTAGCTTCCGTAGTGTAGAATACAGTGGGACTTTCAAAAGTAGACACAGAAAAGAGAAAACGCCTCGGTCGCGCCGTCTATAATTCAAAATAAGTATGATATTTTCCAACCAATAGCGTGGCAGCAAAGTTTCGAAAGTCATGCTGGGATATCGATTTCCTCCTGTCTGCTAGTTTTCGTCTGCTACTTTCGTCTGCTAGTGTTCGTCTGCTTACGACTAAGTGACAATTAGGCTTAGAGTAAAGTTTATTCATTAAGGTGCACTTGAATTAGAAACATGCAATCTTAAAGTTGGTAAATTCCTTTTTCGATAATGAAATGGAATTAAAGTCGTTTTTACATCCTTCAATACAGTTTTACTTGTTTTAATTTCTTTAGTCACAGATACAGTCGATGATCCTGATCCCACAGTTCCCACTGGCACTGACTCGGAAAAATCACTAAGCCTTAGCTCACTGGGCCGACTCTGTAACCGCGCACTTACGGCAAAACAAGTTTGAACACATTTTGAGGATTTCCCCGGCTTCAAATTGCAAATTGTTGACTTACCTTTCTTCTTTAAATCGCTGTTTACTCGCGATTGAATATAATAACTATATTGGGTTGATTTACGAGACGACTTCACAACATCGACACCCGCCATTTTACTTTACCCAGAATACCTTGCGGTGCGAGATTTTAAGGCAAAACTTTTAAGGTTCTGGTCTTATTTACAATACAGTTCCAAAGATGGCACTACGTTAGTTACAAATTCTATGACGTATCAAGGTCCCACTGTATTCTACACTACGGAAGCTAGCGTCTCTAACTCCTTTCGTTATTTACCCCTGGTTTAACCTTTAGCTCAAAATTGTCATAAGCCCAATATGAAATTCGGATATCCTTAAAACTTCACGAAGACGATCCGAGATTGTCAATTTCAAACTTTTTTGTAGCATAAACAAACGTCTGTTTGATAGTAAGCTTAAAACCTTAAACAAAATAAAGTCAGGGCTACCCTTAAAGTTCACAAAGATGATCCAAGATTGTTAATACGCCTAAAAAGTGCCATCTTCAAAATATGTAGCCGGAGAAAAGAGAGCGTGATCGAGTGGGCTATGCTAGTGGTTGGAAGTCGTGGGGGTTGGGACAGGGATAAGGGAGTTGAGATGGATTGGAAATGATGATGGGCGACCTGCAGCACCGTATCTCTCCCAATTTACCTCGCGCACGCCCCTACCCTTTGGTAGGCGATTGCTAAGTGCTGCCGGGTAGCGCCATTTTATTTGTATAAGAACTAGCTTCTATTTTGAAGATAGCGGGAACGCCCTTTACAATTTCGTCCAGTACGACCCTACCTAACAGCTGAGGATGCTGGGAGGACTATGTTGCCGTATGTGGGGGTACACAGGCAACGCTATAGTTATGGGGGTTTCCACTCCATTCCTCTCTCCTTAAAGGTTGGGACTCCAGGCATAGCCAACTCCATCACGCACTCAACAACGCAAAGCAACTCGTGCCAGCGTGGGAAATAAGGCGGTGACACAGGGCAAATGACCAGTTTAAAAATTGCCTGGTCCAGTTCAAAAATTAAATCGGAGGGAGGTCTGTGGTCCACGAGACTACTTTAAGAAAGTTCAAGGGTAACCAGACTCCACACATTAATATTCTAATATTTTAATTATCCACTTCTTTAGTTTAGCAGACGACGTGCTCTGGTCAATGGTCACGGACCAGTTTATTTTATTCCAAGTCAGAAAAATCGCTGGCCTAATGTCCTGTTTAAAAAATGCTTATTTGGACACGTACAGAAAACTCACGTAATCGCGACGCGAATTACGAAAACTACGTATTTTCCGACTGAGGAGAGGCGAAATAGCCCGGACTCCTTTTACGTCCCCCCTTATATTTTTAAAATGAGACTGGAACTATGGCTTGCGAATACTTAGGCATCTTACACCTTCTCCATAGTAAACTAGATGTCGCTTCTTGGTAAAACTTTATATAACTAAAACCATGAGTTTATAACATATGTTCCATAACAAGGTTTACACAACTTTTGGAAAACAAATTTACCTGAGATTTCCAGGCTTTTCCCCATATACTTCCCTGAGTTTTCCAGGTTTTTCCTGTATATGGAGTATCCAATGGAGCAAATGTTAACGAAGGAGGGAAGGGGCAAATAGGACTATTACATAATCAAAGCATATCCCCGTATCTCTAATATAACCAGAGTTACGAGCTTACAAAATTTAGTGTAATGTTAATCCTATGGAGGAGGCAAAGTACCTACAAGCACCCGGGGCAAGTACCTACAAGCACTCACAAGCACCTACAAATACCCGGGGCAAGTACCTACAAGCACCCGGAGCAAGTACCTACAAGCACCCGGAGCAAGTACCTACAAGCACCCGGAGCAAGTACCTACAAGCACCCGGAGCAAGTACCTACAAGCACCCGGAGCAAGTACCTACAAGCACCCGGAGCAAGTACCTACAAGCACCCGGGACAAGTACCTACAAGCACCCGGGCCAAATACCTACAAGCGCCCGGGGCAAGTACCTACAAGCACCCGGAGCAAGTACCTACAAGCGCCCGGAGCAAGTACCAACAAGCACCCGGAGCAAGTACCAACAAGCACCCGGAGCAAGTACCTACAAGCACCCGGGGCAAGCACCTACAAGCACCCGGGGCAAGTACCTACGAGCACCCGGGGCAAGCACCCAGGAGCACCTGGGGCAAGTACCTACGAGCACCCAGAGGCACCCGGGGCAAGTACCCACAAGCACCCGGGTCAAGCACCCAAAGGCACCCGGGGCAAGTACCCACAAGTACCTACAAACACCCACAAGTACCTGCAAGCACCCACAAGTACCTACAAACACCCACAAGTACCCACAAGCACCCACAAAAACCAACAAGTACCTACAAGAACCCACAAGTACCTACAAGCACCCGGGGCAAGTACCTACAAGCACCCGAGGCAAGTACCTACAAGCACCCGGGGCAAGTACCCACAAGTACCTACAAGCACCCACAAGTACCTACAAACACCCACAAGTACCCACAAGCACCCGGGGCAAGTATCCACAAGTACCTTCAAGCACCCAAAAGTACCCACAAGCACCCACAAGTACCTTCAAGCACCCACAAGTACCTTCAAGCACCCGGGGCAAGTACCTACAAGCACCCGGGGCAAGTACCTACAAGCACCCGGGGCAAGTACCTACAGGCACCCGGGGCAAGTAACTACGGGCACCCAGAGACACCCGGGGCAAGTACCCACAAGTACCTACAAGCACCCACAAGTACCTACAAGCACCCGGGGCAAGTACCTACAAGCACCCGGGGCAAATACCTACAAGCACCCACAATAACCACAAACACCCACAAGTACCCACAAGCACCCGGGGCAAGTAACCTCAGGTACCTTCAAGCACCCTCAAGTACCCACAAGCACCCACAAGCACCTACAAGCACCCACAAGCACCCACAAGTACACGGGGCAAGTACCCACAAGCACCCGGAGAAAGTACCTACAAGCACCCGGAGAAAGTACCTACAAGCACCCGGAGCAAGTACCTACAAGCACCCGGAGCAAGTACCTAAAAGCACCCGGAGCAAGTACCTACTAGCACCCGGAGCAAGTACCTACAAGCACCCGGGACAAGTACCTACAAGCACCCGGGCCAAATACCTACAAGCGCCCGGGGCAAGTACCTACAAGCACCCGGAGCAAGTACCAACAAGCACCCGGAGCAAGTACCAACAAGCACCCGGAGCAAGTACCTACAAGCACCCGGGGCAAGCACCTACAAGCACCCGGGGCAAGTACCTACGAGCACCCGGGGCAAGCACCCAGGAGCACCTGGGGCAAGTACCTACGAGCACCCAGAGGCACCCGGGGCAAGTACCCACAAGCACCCGGGTCAAGCACTCAAAGGCAACCGGGGCAAGTACCCACAAGTACCTACAAACACCCACAAGTACCTGCAAGCACCCACAAGTACCTACAAACACCCACAAGTACCTGCAAGCACCCACAAGCACCCACAAAAACCAACAAGTACCTACAAGAACCCACAAGTACCTACAAGCACCCGGGGCAAGTACCTACAAGCACCCGAGGCAAGTACCTACAAGCACCCGGGGCAAGTACCCAAAAGTACCTACAAGCACCCACAAGTACCTACAAACACCCACAAGTACCCACAAGCACCCGGGGCAAGTATCCACAAGTACCTTCAGGCACCCAAAAGTACCCACAAGCACCCACAAGTACCTTCAAGCACCCGGGGCAAGTACCTACAAGCACCCGGGGCAAGTACCTAAAAGCACCCGGGGCAAGTACCTACAGGCACCCGGGGCAAGTAACTACGGGCACCCAGAGACACCCGGGACAAGTACCTACAAACACCCACAAGTACCTACAAGCACCCACAAGTACCTACAAACACCCACAAGTACCTACAAGCACCCACAAGTACCCACAAGCACCCACAAGTACCAACAAGTACCTACAAGCACCCACAAGTACCTACAAGCACCCACAAGTACCTACAAGTACCTACAAGCACCCACAAGTACCTACAAGCACCCACAAGTACCCACAAGACCCCGGGGCAAGTATCCACAAGTACCTTCAAGCACCCAAAAGTACCCACAAGCACCCACAAGTACCTTCAAGCACCCGGGGCAAGTACCTACAAGCACCCGGGGCAAGTACCTAAAAGCACCCGGGGCAAGTACCTACAGGCACCCGGGGCAAGTAACTACGGGCACCCAGAGACACCCGGGGCAAGTACCCACAAGTACCTACAAGCACCCACAAGTACCTACAAGCACCCGGGCAAGTACCTACAAGCACCCGGGGCAAATACCTACAAGCACCCACAATAACCACAAACACCCACAAGTACCCACAAGCACCCGGGGCAAGTAACCTCAAGTACCTTCAAGCACCCTCAAGTACCCACAAGCACCCACAAGCACCTACAAGCACCCACAAGCACCCACAAGTACACGGGGCAAGTACCCACAAGTACCATCAAACACCCACAAGTACCATCAAGCACCCACAAGCACCCACAAGTACCCACAAGCACCCACAAGTACCTACAAGCACCCACAAGTAACTACAAGCTCTCATTAGTAACTTAAAGCACCCTCAAGTACCCACAAGCACCCAAAAGCACCTACAAGTACCCACAAGCACCTACATGTACCCACAAGCACCCACAAGCACCTACAAGCACCCACAAGTACCCAAAAGCACCTACATGTACCTACAAGTACCCACAAGCACCCAAAAGCACCTACAAGCACCCATAATCACCTATAAGTACCCACAAGCACCTATAAGTACCTACAAGCACCTACAAGCACCCGGGCAAAACACCTACAAGAGCTCAAACGCCATGTTTTTCTTGCTTAATATCCCTCTAACGGCGTAAATCACGACAAAAACGCCGTAAGTCCAATGTAAAAAATTAGGGCTAAAATGCGTGTCTCTAACAGCCATGGAAATAACACAGGTTTACAGGTCCAAAACCACTTTATTATTTACTCAGACTAGTTTTTCTATTCAAAAACCGAGGGTCACGAGTCCTAGGGACTTGTTTATTAATTCTAAACTTTGATAAATATTGAAAGGGGACCAGTTTATTAATTAAAGGTTTTCGTAAAATTTCGACTCCTTTCTCATTGCAAGGAGTCTTAATCTTATTTCCTAATAGATAGTTTTCACTCATGGAGGATTCAAACCTTTTACACCAGGAGGCGGGGCTATCTGGAGGACAAAAGCAGACGGGTTTTTGTCCTCCAGATAGCCCGGCTTCCTGGTGTTAAATGGTACTAATCCTCCATGTGTGAAAACTATCTATTTTCCCTACTCCTAGTCGTAGTGTCAGGTTAGTAGTAATCAGTACAGCGTTGCCAGACGTACGATAATTATAGTACAATGCGATAATTTTAAGAGTTACTATAATTATGACGCTGTACTAGTAGGCTAAATTCGATAATTCTGCTTCGGCGTACGATAATTGTACGATAATTTAGAGGAAAATCTAACTAATCTGGGCACAAAAGGCTCGCTAAAGGAAGAAAAAGGTGAAATAGGATGAAATTATTCATGTTTTAAGTCCAAAGGCAGGATAAAAGAAACGTTTGTAGACGTTATTTGTCCATCTCCTTCAGGACCCTTGTAAATATTATTAAGTTGTACCGATTTTAGTATAATTGCAAGGTCAATCAGAACACCGCTGGAGCGTACGATAATTTTGGTTGAATATCGATAATCTTTTGGCTTTCGTACGATAATGTAGTCAAAGATGGCTAAATAAAATTATTAAAAATGATTTTGGACCATGTAATTTTATATTTATAAATAATTTTAAAGTAGGATCAGTAGTAAAATAAATCGCACAGGGGTAACTGGTCTCAGGGACCAGTTTGAATATTGTTGATGTCGGGGTCACTGGTCCCAAGGACTAGTTGAAAAAAAACCTTATTTCCATGGCTGGTCTCTAACAGTGGTAAAACGCCGTAATTTCAATACCCAAAAAAGCCTAAGTCAAAGTATGTGTTAATAATGATAAAAATCAATACTTAAACTTGATTGATCTTAATGAAACTAAACAAAGGCGCTACATTGAACTGTTCTCTTTCATTTAAGATGGTTCCCAAACGTATCGAATGAATAGTTTTCCTTATATGCAAGCTGACATAATCCTCTTTTTTATAAAATTCCCATGTTATGTCTATGGAAGAATATTGTATCTTTCACCAAATGTCGGATTCATTTTATGGATTCTAAAACCACCCTTAGCAACTTTTTTCATTATAGAATTAACTATTAGTTGGGTCTCTTTGAAATTTTAACCACAAAATTAGCGCCCAAATTGTAGTCCACTGGCAAATTTCAAAGCAGCAAACACAGTACGAAAAACGTTACGGCCAATCAAAAGACCCTCCTTTAGCATTAGAGGCGGTATCAAGTCTTATCTAAGAGAGCGACCGCTCTCCTAGAATAAGATACTATCTTCAAAGGATATCCTCCATAAAAAGCCATTTATGATTATTATTTATAGCTCTCTGAAAAATGTTTCGTGTTGCTTGACCCGAGATTAACTTAAAAGCAGCTTTGAGAGTAGATGCCTATTTTATTTGAAGAAAAATATGTGAACGGTCTAAGTGCTAGGATTTTATGACGTAATAGATAGTTTTCACTGTTGGGGCTAGATAAAATTCCTCCCCTTCCTCTCAACTTTAACTTCAGTGCAGTGTTGTCAAGCCCTCTGTGAGCCAAATTTGTCAAGAACTGATTCAAATTTGAACTGCTAGACTTTCTCTTTGCAAAGTTTCGGCTCACAAACGGCCTGGAAAAACTATTCACAGTACAAATCAGGAGCAAGCTCAGTGCAGTAAAATGGAATACGATAGTAGAGAAAGCTTTGGTCTCTATTATGTTACTAATAGGGGTTTTCAAGTTAGGAAGGATCAGGATCTTTCATTTTAGGACGGGGGCTTTTTGCCATAGATGTCGTCTTCTTTTTCACTTTTGTAAATTATTTCGCGCTGAAATAGGTGATTTTCCAAAAAGTGTTCCAAGATGTGGGTACTGACCATAGATATTAAAATTATGAAAGACTAATGCTGCGTTCAGTTACTATATTATAATCAAACCTCTTCTTTTTAATAATGTCATACCTTTTATGAATCAGCGGTTGCTAATTTAGTTTTTTTTATAAGTTACCTCCATCTTGTTTTCTCCTAGATAACATGTTAGTTCTGAGGGACCATGTAGTATGTTTAGTAAAATTTAAACAAAATATATTTTTCTATAGAATTACGTGTTGACAACTACATTGACAGTTATTTGGGCAGTACAATTATCTGCGCTAACCATTGTTACCAGAATGGTTTACCAGACTACCAACTTTGTTCTCTTGATCTGTTTGAAGTATTCGGAAGTTCTGGGCACTTTATCTCAGAAGTGTAAGTTAAAATTTTTTCTGTACAGGTTTCATCTAGGCTTGTTGACTGATCTAGTTGACTTTCGATGTGAAAAAACAGTTTCAGCTTAGTGTATTGTGTGTCAGATTCTTTCTCTAGAATGTCTCTAGCGAGTGTTTATAACAAATGACGAAAAGTTTTTCGTATTAGCTATGCGTGTTTGGCACGGGGTGGGTACTGGGTCCTCGTACACGACGTGGATCAACGGTTGAGGTAAAACTTAAATTTATAGATTCTCATTCACTGCGTGGGTTACCCTAACTACCACAGTAAAATTTCCATAGCTTGTTCGTACAACGAATGTTGAAATGCCAAAGTTCCAAAGTCGTCACTCCACCAGTACCCTATAACGTTTGAATTACGCTTAATATCTCGTGCACTCCCTTGCATCATAATTTACTTACTTGAATTAACAGTATGATGATAAGTTTAAGGATAACGACAAAAATTCATTCGTGAGAATAATAAAAATCCTCAACAACGACCAATCTAGAATCAGAAAGTATAGAAAATCTGATACGAACTGCCACTTACTACCATTGCTTGGGCTCATATCAGCTTACGTTATAGGAATTCACAACGAGCTCAAAATTGAAACAATGTCTCCCTAGAGCTCAATGTGAGCTCAAGCTCAGTTAGTTTATATAAATGAGCTCACCTAGTAGGCCAGGACAGATAGGCCAAAAAAGGGCTTTACCTAGAACATTTGAACATAAAGATGAAAATTGGTACATGTGTTGTTTTTGACCCAAAAAAAATTATACTAAAAGTCCCCTGCTGTAGAGCGCGAGCTTTCGCCGCCATCTTGGAAAATGGCCGCCGGTAATGCTAGCTACAATGTATTCCACGTTCTTCTTCAAAAATTATAAAAATTGGTTCACATTATGACTGGAACCACATGAACATCATGGCAAAATTTTACAGCTCTGTGTTCAATAGTTTGGTCACCATATTGGAAAATGGCCGCCGTGAATGCTAGGTACAGTTTATTTCACCAAGTTGTTGGAAAATTATGAAAATTGATAGGCATTATAATCAGAGCTGTGTGAACCTCATAGTAAAATATTGAAGTCATTCATGAGGTAGTTTGGCCGCCATGTTGGAAAATGGCCACCGGGAATGTCATTTAGATACAGTATATTCTGTTAAAATTATAAAAATTGGTAAAAATATTGTTGAAGACCGTCTAAACATCATACTTTAACATTGAAGACGTGCTACTGATAGTTTGGGCGCCATCTTGGAAAATGACTACTTGAAATGCCAAATATATTACCGATATATAAATTTTTTCGATATTTCGTTATTGAGTAGATGATTTTCATGAACGTATTAAACGCCATAAAAATAACTATTTTCGAGTCTTAATTATCGACCCATCTTAAAAATGGTCGCTGAAATATTACTATCCTAAAATCTGGAAAAACTAAAGGAAAGCCATATTAGTCGGATTTTGGTTAGGGAAAACTGTTTTATATGAGGTATATACATTCTTGTGTCGTTAAGGATTAGATTTAAGACGCATTTTTTACATTTCGTTCATGTTTCTCGTCATCGTGAAGACTTTTTATTACGGCTAATACCTTGACAATGCCCACACATTGTTCAACAAGCTATTACCGATCGTCTACATTCACAGTTCTTTATACAAAATGTTCTGTAGACTGCAGGTCCAAATAATGAGTCTTATAAGTTCATCTGGTGCCGGAATGAGAATGGTGTGAATGGGTCTTCGATTTTCGCGATCGCGAACCTATCCCCACTGTTCGGGATTAAATCGTTTCCTAACTTTTGTTGGACTTGAAGATACGCTCCGAAAAAATGTAGTTTTGCGGCGTCGGTTGTTGGATGGAGCTTGGCGAGATCAAATGAGGACTTGACAGTATGTGTGGCAACGGTTCCATTATACGTGTAATATCTACATGGTTGAAGCGAGACGTGTCAATTATAACCCTAAAAAAAGCGAAAAGAAATCTCTCATCGGCAGCAGCTATGGCTTCCTTAGATGCAATATGGTCATTAAAAAAGCACAACGAGTTTGAAAGAGGTTGATTATCTGTCATTACTTTAAACCACGCATTATCATAACCACACCCAGTTACAGCACGTAGATGAAAGAAGTGTTCTCTTAACCTTTCTATCTCAAAGGAATTGTGCGGAGGGGGCCCCAGTTCGGTGTGACGGTTCGGGAGTTCCTTGGGTTCTCCCTTGGATCAGACCGTTCCTTGCCCCATTCCGTGAAGGTTTGGCTGGGCCGCTTCGCCCCCGCTAAGGTGTTGCCTTGGCTCGCCCCCGCTATTGGTAACCCTCTAGGGGTCGCGGATACACTATTTGCTTGGGCCCTATGGCACTGTTGTGCTTGGAGAGAACTCCCCCGTCCCCTCGAGTCTTCTGCTGCCTTAAGCCTTCCCTGTCACGGACCACCTACTGACTGAGCTTGCCGCTGACGGTGTCCAGCTTCTGTCACCTGCTCAAGTGGCGTTTGTCGGTCCCATTGGCCGATCCCGTGTGCCATGACGCCGGTTCCGCAGGTTCAATTTAGAATATGATGGTGAGGGGCGCTGATAAGGCCCCAGCTATGTGTAGCGCCTAGTCAAGGATTGTGACATGCAATTATTATGAAAAATCTTCAGGATGACGATGAATATGTATGAAATGCTAGAGATCTGTCTAAATTCTAATCTTAAAAAACAGAAGAATGTATAAACCCCATATTAAATCATATTCTCTAATCAACATGTTGAGAATAACAGCTTAGAATAACTTTTCTTTCTTTCAGAATTTAGGGCAATGATTTTCACGCGGGCATTTTTAAAGATGGCGTCGATAATTTCGACTTCGAGATATCCATTTTTTGTTGTTTATTACGTTAATGAAAATCATCTATTCCAAAAAGGAATTTCAAAGAGATATATATATTTGAAATATATTTAGCATTTCCAGCAGACATTTTCGAAGATGGCGCCCAAACTATCAGTAGCACGTCTTCAATATTCAAGTATGATGCTCAGACGGTCTTCAACATAATTATTACCAATTTTCATAATTTTTGAACCATATACTGTATCTATATGACATTGATGGCGGCCATTTTCCAACATGGCGGTAAAACTATCTGATTATTGGCTTCAATATTTTGCTATGAGGTTCACACAGCTCTGATTGTAATATCTATAAATTTTCATAATTTTCATAATTTTCCAACAACATGGTGAAATATACTGTACCTAGCATTAACGGCGGCCATTTTCCAATATGGCGGCCAAACTATTGAACCCAGAGCTGTAAAATCTGGCCATGATGTTCATGTGGTTCCAATCATAATGTGTACCAATTTTCATAATTTTTGAAGAAGAACGTGGAATACATTGTAGCTGGCATTCCCGGCGGCCATTTTCCAAGATGGCGGCGAAAGCTCGCGCTCTACAGCAGGGGACTTTTAGTATATTTTTTGTTGGGTCAAAAACAACACATGTACCAATTTTCATCTTTATGTTCAAATGTTCTAGGTCAAACCCTAAAAGTCCTGGGCTATAGGTCTCGGGTTCATTCACATAATTTTGATGGGCACAACTCAAGCTCAAGCTCGCTCTAATATCTTTCGCGGGCTCACCTCGTACTCAATATTGATAGTATTTAAGGCTCACCTCGAGCTCGGGCTCAGTCAATTTAGTTAGCTCAAGCTCGTGCTTGGTCTCATATTTTCGTAGAATATTTCTTTCAAGCAGTGTAGATGTTGAAATCAATTATTTTAGAGCTAATTTTGCACAATAAATTTATTTACAATCAAAATGACTTGCATTAAAAATACTTCAAAACTTCATCCACGATAGTTACACTACTTTCTGTTTGCACTAAATGGGGTGCTGAGCGCGCTTTCAAAATGATCGGGCTCAAAGTTTTGTATTGGCCTCACTCGAGCCCAAGAAACCCAAAAGATTTGTAAGAGAGCTCAGCACTCCCAGAGCACCTGTAATGCCTATAATTGCGAGACGGACCTGTAAAAATCTATAATTCGTAAATGTATCCTATAATACCTATATTTATGGTATGTTGGTTAAAAAGCACTGAGGAAATTAAAAAAACAATCCGAAATTTTAGCGAGATCAGTTTTGACAAAACACCGAAATCGCGGGCTCGCTTCGCTATAAGTGTAACGAGAGGGTCTCGTTTTACAATGTCGCCAAAAAAGGAGGGCTTCCTACAAAAAGAAGTGAGTTCCTATCAAAAACATTAACATGTACAAAAATAGGCCAAGCCTCGCTTCGTTCCCTCTCCGCCGTGAAACGTTCTGATATCTCATGTAGAGCTTAGTCTGTCGAACAATTATGTTATGAATTTAGTCCTTTTCCTAATTAATAACCAATATTCTTTGACTTTATCATTATTATACATCTTTGTTCGTATCAAAAATATCGTGACTTGGCAATCGTAGGTAAGTAATATTAAAAGGGAGTCGAGGGGATATTCACTAAATCGTTTATGGTCGAAGGGATATGTACAAGTTTATAAGATAAGTCATGCATAATCCTATGTACAAGTTTATATGGTGAGTTAGGCCACCTGCGACTGTCAAGTCACGATATTTTTGATACGAACTAATATGTATGATAATTATAGAGTCAAAGAATTCATTGGTTATTAATTAGGAAAAGGACCTAATTTATAACATATTTGTTCAATTGGCGATTGAGTGTGAAGAAAATGACAGACTTGGCTCTACATGGGATCTCAGGACGTTTTACGGCGGAGAGGGCACGAAGCGAGGCTTAGCCCATTTTTGTACTTGTTAAAGGGTATGCGAATTTACAATTTCATATCATATTTTAGCAAGAAAGAGGTATAATATTTAGGGATGCACCGATATGGGTACAGCCGATATATCGGCCGATATTATCGGCCAATAAAAAATAATATTTCTCCATGAATTTTGTTTCCAAGAGTAAAATCAACATTGTTTAGAACCGTTTAAGTTTTTCCTTTGTTTTATTAGAGACATGTTTCACATCTCTTTCGTTTAATGTGGTACCGCTACATATTTTAGCCTTAACCCCCTTTCTTAAAAAGTGTTGTGGTCAAAGTTAATTCCTTGCTTGATTATTAGTAAAAATGCAGCTCCGTTCTTTGTTCAACAAGAAGTAGCGTTATAAGCAAAATTTTGGATCACAAGTGTACATTAGTGACACGTACCAAATGCATTAGACAGCGTCAGTGTCGACTTCGATTGTTTGTGGTAGGTACGGGAAACTAGGGAAATTATTTACTCATAGTCGTGAACAATATGGAGTTCATTATACATTGCTAAAATACATTAGAAAGCGCGACAAAATTGTAAGGGTTTACTTGTAACCTCTTGTTTCTATCTTTTGTTATATAAATCAGAGGTTTTTCAAACGAAGCTTCTCATAATGTTTTTGATGGGATAGCTTTAATGTATAAGTTAACTTTGAAGAGTTTCCGTTATTTGTAATTCAATGGGGACTCGTCTGAATTACTCGCTATATATTAGCTATGATAAGGTATAGTTCATATGAAATGTTCATTACTCGTCTTATATAAACTTTAAAGAGGGTTTTGTTAAACAATCAAATAAATATAATTGATATTAATTATTTTAATCGTCAGTTATTAACCTTAATTCTAATTCCCTAGTAGCACTGCCGACGTAGGGCCTACATGGTCGGCTTTGTCTGTTACCGACGAGTTGGTAAAAAGTCACTAATAAGTCGGGAGAGTAATGGTTTGAAAGTCGAAATGTCCGCCTGGAGGGACGACGGCCCGCCAGTTTTCCTACTGTTTTGAGGCTACTATAAAACGACTGTTGGCCGACTATATGTCGGCGTCATTATGCCTACCTAAAGCCGCGCTCAATCCGACGATTTCGCGGCTTTTTAGTATAGGAACGGTAAATCGTCGGTAAAGTGCAGGTAGAGTAAGGGTTTGAGAATCGAAATGTCCGCCCGGTGGGACGACGGCCCACTGGTTTACACGACACGAATGAAATACGACTCTCATCCAACACGTTTGAGAGTCGACTTAACCGCCTGTCAACAAGAGGTCCAACGGTTTTGCGACGATCAAGCCTTAACTCGAGGCTTCATTTGCTTATAGTAAAGGATACTGATACCTAGTATTGAAATTTCATTATTACATTTTCTATGAAAATCGCTTTAGAATTTGTACTTTGAATATTTCAAGTAACATACAGGTTGAGCATCAATTATAACAATTTCAAATATTAAACAATGTATTCGATATTACACGACTAGTCGAATGGAAATATTAGCTTCGTAGCTAATTGGTTTTAACAAAAAGTAAAATTTTTCAGGGCGAATATAATATTTATATCAATTAAAGCATTTATTATTATTCATTGTTAATATCTTCGATGTGGCCAGTTGCTATCTATTAAATTACAAAAATCTTAATGAAAAATATACACTTACACATTTATTTAAGAAAAAAGAAAACATACAATTCTAAAGGGTATTATTTCACACATTTTTCTCTTAAAATGTTTGAAACCGCATAAAAATTCTGTAACTAAAACATATTGAGATCTATTTTGGAATTCAGTATAATTTTCACAACCAAAAATCTTTAAAATACTTAATATATAAGGTTTTTGAACTCCCAGCGCCCCAAAACACTTGCTTCTGTTATTTTAAAACAAAGAAACTGAAGGTATACGAAAACGTTTAAGTTTTGGTTTCACTTTATAGGGGTGTGGTTCCCAGCAGATGAGAAGCTAGGTAAAAAGCATAGGCTTATGCATAAAACTGAATCTAAGAGGTAGATAAATTGATAATTCAATAACAAAATTCACACCTTACGTGACAAACGAAGACGTTTCTAGATTATATATTGTGACAAAGAACCTTAGCGATAAAATTAAAAGTTACCAAGCCTAGAACTAATCATTTTCACCACAAAAATCTCGTTTAAACATTCTAATGACCCAGCCGCGTCAGAGATACTGGAAAGGCTGACTTTCTTTCGCACTAGCAGCGCCCTCTTCGATAATGACGTGCATGGCGTTACCTTAGTTACGCCAATAGAACAGAGGCGTGTCACCTGACCCGAGAAATTACAGGAGGGAAAATTCAAACTAGAAAATCAGATGTGTTTTCTTGCTTTGCAGTTTTTGTTAACGTTATGTTTCAGTGTTGCCAAAAATATAGTATTATCAACTTCTGCTTGTGGGTCGAAATACAGTATAAGTTAAATATATAAGAAAAAAATTTTGGAGGCATATGCGGAATAGTAAAAGTCAAAAAAACCGTCCCACGGAAAAAGAAGGCCCACCAACAATCAATTGGCAAAAAATGTGTTGGAAATTTCTAGACGGTAGGCAAGCCTACTTCAAACCACCACAGTTCCAACTGTCGGATAAATGTCGGTTACTAAACGGCCTAAGAATAACTTTGCTTTTAAATTTACTCTTCTTAAACGTCACCATACCGACTAGCGTGAGAAAGTCGGTAATCAATTGGCAAAAAATAAGTTGGAATTTTCTAGACGGTAGGCAAGCCTACTTTAAACCATCTCAATTCCAACTGTCAGATAGATGTCGGCATTGCCAACTAAAAGAAGTAGTCGGCTTCATGAGTCGGAAAAGTGTCGGAATAAGCATGGTACAGCCGACTGGACCGTAAACCGACTATTCGACCTTTAACCGACTGTTATGCGGAAGGCTTGTGCTACTGGGGTTATAGCATTTCGAGAAAGGTTATTACTAAAATCATTTGAAACATTATTATTATTATTATTAATGACGTTTGAATTCTAGCGTGTTCCTTTTTCAGGACTATTATAAATTCAGGGTATATAAAGCGGCCGATTCCCCACGAGGGATAAGAAAGAGCGCAATTGAGTGAACCTTTGGTTTAAGTTCTGCCATTGGGGGCTAGGCGTTTCTCATAGAGTTTTGTAAAATTTCATTAAAATATCAATAAACCTTTAAACTAGGATTTCATTTATTCCGATTTAGATGTTCCTGAATTCGGCACTACGGAGTTAAGAATATCCACTCGTATCATGCAACAGTATATTAGTTGGTCTTGCTTCTTTTTGTCAGCTCTTTTCTGCTGTGGTGTTAAAACCAACTTCTTGCCCGCAAATAAGCACTTGATCAACGGCATTTCGGACCTGAAATCTTACCCAAATTCCAAACTTCTACTTTGGGAGCACGATGGCTTGGGGTCAAGTTGTTACTTAGGACGACGAGGCTATAAGGTAAATTCGAAATAAACGCTTTTGCTTGAGATATTGACCCCATTAAAGTTATATTGGTATTCAATTTATAGTGCTCCTAGATATACAGGGTGATTCAGAGATGTATGCGTTCCTTGTAAAAGTAGATTCCTTGCAAAATTTGGAGTTAATTTCCTGAGCGGTTTTGGCCTAAACCGAACCGTTACAGAGTTACAAGCCTTTAATCTCCGGGCCCATTTGGGCCCTAATACCCCCTTCAGACGGCGCGTAAAATTTTGGTCTAATAAGACATCGCTTGTTTAATACTCTTGTTACTTTAAAAAAAAACAAACAGATCGTAAAGCGATTTTGGTTTAACGAAATTCAAGTTATCTGAAGAAACTCCCGATATCTAACAATGCCTCTCACTATCTTTCTCAAGCAAGCGTTGGTTTTAAAGTGTCGTCTGAAGAGGGTATTAAACAAGAGGTAAAGATAAGTTTAAAATGAGCTATCATCGATGATTGCCAAATTAAGAAGTTATTACAAATTCAAATTTTTGCCTCCAAGCTTCCGCTGATAGACCGATAGAATTTTCCACCCTTTCAGACAAAGCATAATTAGTACTTCAATAAATCAGATTTTAAATCGAGATGCTATTTGTTATTATGAAATTCAGAGGCCAAACGTACAAGCTTTACTTTAGAGTCCGACGCCGCTAAAAAGTTGTCGGCGGCGGCGTTTGCACAGTTTAGGCATATTGGCGACGGCGCGCCGCCGGCGCGCCGTTCTATAAACCGGCGGCGGCGCTGCATACAATTTTATTGGCGGCGGCGGCGCTGCATACAATTTTATTGGCGGCGGCGGCGTTAGAGGCGTGTAAGTTAACAAAGAGTGATTAATGACGTATGCAGTTCACAGTTGTGAAGTGGTGGTGTTCACAACATCAGTCCATGTTCGAAAATACTGGCTGAAATCTCTTGAAATTTTAATGTGATTTGCAAAATAATGTTTGGTATTTTTTGTGCGAAGTTTAAAATGTTTCTCTTTCCTAGCTTTTTGTAAGAACATTAAAACGAAAATTAACCATAATTTAATGGCTTAGTCTCAAACAGTCTAAATTTGTTTCCTTCAGCTTCACTGGTTCGAATCTCTTGAAATTTTAGTGAAAGGCATATTGAAAGGTGTTAAATTATCGTGCAATATTTCAAAATTTTGAAACGAATAGTTCTTTTCCTATTATTTTCCTAAGCGACTAAATAGGTTGTAGGATTATGCACAAACAAAATTTTATTGAATTTTTTGGAAGTGAATGGTTCGTTTGAACCCTTCAATATGCCTCTCACTAAAATTTCAAGAGATTCGATCAAGTGAAACCACATAAAACTTTTAAACCGTTCGAAGACCAAGCCCTTTAATTAGGGCTAATTTTCGTTTTAATATTTATAAAAAACTATAAAAGTAAATGGTATGAAAATTTCTAAATAATAGCAAACGTTGTTTTGCACATCTCTTTAAAATTTTCAGAGATTTGAACCAGTAGTTTCAACATTCAGGCTAAATAACTGTGTTCCTCCCATAGCCGGCCTATGGCTCCTTCGATTTTTCGAGCCATAAAGCCCAAAATTACCAACACGCGCTTTTACATAGGAAAAACATTGGCGTGGGAAGCCAAATAGTGATCCAGTGGGCTGTGGTTGTAGCAAGGAAGGCAGAAATGAGCACCAGTCAAGGCTAGGAGTCTAGATCCGTGGAGTACAAATTTATAATGACTAGAATTTTTAAACTGGTCCCTCCTCAATTTTCTTAAAAGTTCTGAATTAATAAAGTGATCCCAAGGACCTGTAACCCCCGGATTTAGAATAAAAAAAACTGGTCCGAGCAATTAATAAACTGGTTTTGGACCTGTGCTATTTCCAAGACTGGTTGGCACGCCGGCGTACGCCGGTGATATTTCGGCGTCGCGGCGGGGCGGCGCGCTGATTAAAAGTACGTACGGCGGCGGCGGGGTTAAAAACTAGAAATGTGGCGGCTCGCCGGCGTACTATCGGCGGCGTCGGACTCTACTTTACTTTCAATAAAAAAATATAATTTTTGGAAATTTCTTTTTATCGGTGTAACAATAGAATTAAATTGAAATAAAATGCATGTTGAATGCCCTCCCAAAGAACGTCTCTTGTTTGCACGGGTGAAAAATAAATCAAGGCTTTCATGGTTCCCCACAAGAAGAAATCCAGTGGATTTAAACCTGGAGAACGGGGAGACCTTAGCACTGGTCCAGCGCGTCCTATCCATCTTCTTGGATATTGATCGTTAAGAAATTCCCGAACCGCACGACTGTAGTGCGCGGGAGCACCATCCTGCAGGATCCACATGCGTGCTCGGGTATCCAAAGGGACATCTTCCAATAGTAAAGGTCGATATAGCCGAAGAATTTTCCCAGTTATACATGGGTGAAACATAGATGGACCATTATGGTGGTTGCCAACAAGTTCGGCCCAGATATTTATGGAAACCTGATGCTGAAGACTTCCTTCTCGTATTAGATGAGGTTTTTCAGCAGTTAAGTAGTGCAAATTGTGAAGGTTTTTTATGCGCGTTCTGGGAAAATGCGCTTCATTCATGGAAAGAATCCATAATAGGACGTTGGGATCGTATACTAGTTTGTGAAATTACAAATTTCCCATGGCGTAGATTACGGGATTAGAGGCCTCTCAAAAGCATTGAAATAGGCAATTTATTTTTTATTGCATATTTCGACTGTGAATCCGGTTTCTATTAGACCAAAATACCTATTAAAAGTCATTTCGGGCTTACCTTGAAGTATTTAAACGCCTTTAGTTTCCCTACTGAAGAAGTGATAATTGATTTGTACTCGAAAAATTATTCTGAACTGATCGATTATTTTAAAGTCCGAAATGGCGAACTGAACGTTTCATACCTTTACGAATAACGAATAAGCGGACATAAATTTGTTGTTAGGGAAATGTTGTGGTAATGCGAACGAAGCTGCGCTAAGGTACGCTGAACGATTTCCTAAGAGACGAGCCCCAGACCCTCGCATGGTCCACAATGTTGATCGAGGATTACGGGAAACTGGCGCGGTTACTCGTGGCCTCGGCATTTTGGATCGCGGTATTGTTCGTGATCGTCAAGAAGACGAGATAATGAACTACGTCACTAACGACCCAACGATAAGCACGGGGAAATCGCTCATTACACGGGTATACCACAATTCCGCGTCTGGAGAGTTGTTGGATGAAACGGACCAAGGACCTATCATTACCAGCGAGTTCAGGAGTTAAAACCAAATGACTATCCACAGCGAGTTAATTTCAATCGTTGGTTATTACAACGCGATGCAAACGATCCCAACTTCCGGTCAAGCATTCTTTCCATCAATGAAGCGCATTTTTCCAGAACAGGCCTTCACAATTTGCACTACTGGACTGCAGAAAACCCTCATCTAACGCGAGAAGGAAGTCATCAGCATCGGTTTTCCATAAATGTCTGGGCCCGACTTGTTGGCAACCATCTTTTTGGTCCGTTTGTGCACACCATGTCTAACTGGTGAAGCGTATTTAGAATTTCTTCGTCAAGATCTACATTTACTATTGGAAGACGTCCCTTTGACTAACCAAGCACGCATGTGGATCCTGCAGGATGGTGCGCCCACGCACTACAGTCGTGCGGTCCGGGAATTTCTAAACGAACAATATCCAGGAAGATGGATAGGACGCGCATGACCAGTGCTGTGGCCTCCCGGTTTACAAGATCAGAAGTTAATGACTTCTTATCCTGGGAAGTATTGAACTCTAACAATATCCGTAACCATCTCTGTCAGCCAATTTCTTATTAGGTCCGATCACCGCACCACCTACGGCGTTTCCCTCATTTTGAGCTGGCAGGCTTATTTGCGCGCCAGCAGCGGGCGAGTAACGAAACTTTAAGGTGTGTCCTGTGGTTTGAGGTAACGAATCAGAAACGGTGACAAGAACAGCTGTTAGTAGAGTTTGATAGAAATTCCGTCAAACTAGTGTGGGGTCCTTGGCCCACGGATTGTAATGGATTTTCATTCTAGCCAGACGGCTTTTCAACGATTGGCGCTGAAGAAGTTTTGAACACGCCCCACAGTTTGAGTGCCACAGCCTCTCGGCGTGGGATTTTTTCATGGGATTATGTAGTTTTCCTAGTGGGGAGAAGAATTTCGACCCTCTTTTACGATTGCCATAGGCAATTTTGACTAGCAGGGATGGTTACTATATAAAGCCTTAGTGTCCAATACTTCCCAGGATAAGAAGTCATTAACTTCTGTCAAGATTTAAACCCACTGGATTTTTTCTTGCGGGGAACCATGAAAGCCATGGTTTATTTTTCACCCGTGCCAACAAGAGACGTTCCTTGGGAGCGCATTCAACATGCTGCGGCGAACATTCGAGCAAATCCGGAAATGCTAAACAGTGTGAAAGGGTCTTTAAGACTTCGGGCTCAGGCATGCATCAACGCAAATGGTGCTCATTTTGATTAACTTCTTTAATATGATGTTGAAGACCTTTTCTTTTGTCAATTTAATTTTTTGTTTAAAGAAATTTCCAAAATTTGCAGTTTTTTATTGAAAGTAAAGCTTGAACGTTTGCCTCTGAATTTTCATAATCACAAATACCATCTCGACTTAAACTCTGACGTATTGAAGTACTTTTTATGCTTCGTCTAAAGAGGGTGGAAAGCTCTAGCTGTCTATCAGCAGAAGCTTGGAGGCAAAATTAGAATTTGTAAGAACTTCTTAATTTGGCAATCACCAATGATAGCTCATTTTAATCTTCTCTTTACCTCTTGTTTAATACCCTCTTCAGACGACACGTTAAAACCAACGCTAGCTTGAGAAAGATAGTGAGAAGCATTGTTGGATATCGCGAGCTTCTTCTGAAAACCTGAATTTGGTTTTACCAAAATCGCTTTACGATCTGTTTGTTTTTTTTAAAGTAACAAGAGTATTAAACAAGCGATGTCTTATTAGACCAAAATTTTACGCGCCGTCTGAAGGGGGTATTAGGGCCCAAATGGGCCCGGAGTTTAAGGGCTTGTAACTCTGCAACGGTTCGGTTTAGGCCAAAACCGCTCAGGAAATTTCAACTCCAAATTTTGCAAGGAATCTACTGTTACAAGGAACGCATACATCTCTGAGTATATGCATGCAATTCATGATGTTCTCGGATATGTATTCGTGCAATTAAGCAGGTTTTTTAATATGTTTGCAAGACATTTACCACGTTCGTAGATATGCATTCATGCAATTTACCATATTTTTAGTAATGCATGCGTGCAAATTACCATATTCTTAGTAATGCATGCGTGCAATTTACCATATTCTTAGTAATGCATGCGTGCAATTTACCATGTTCCTAGATATGTTTAAATTATTTTGCACACTTTATTCTTCAATAGGCAGATTTATTAAACAAGAATGTCACCAAAAGCTGTATTCGACAGCTCGCGACCTTTAAACGATACTTCCATTCGACCGATACGATTTTAATATCTAGCCCATGTAATTAATAATGGCTATATATATTCAAAAGGTTATTATATAGTGAGTTACTAAAACAGTGCTTTTACTGAGAGTTTATTATAAAAGGAGTTACTAAGAGATATGCTTGCTAAAGTGAAACGATAATTCCAATAATGCGCTGATGCTCTGTTGTTGTTGTTAGTTAGTTAACGTCTTTTGCACGTTAACTAACAACAACTGAGCATTCTATGGATAGTGTTATCATAAAGACGGCTGTTAAATGAAGGCTTTGGTTGTTCAAAAATCGTGTCAAAAGCCCCTTTTTGAATTGTAGTGTAAAGCTCGGTCGTAAATCGAGACTTGTTTCGGACTTTAACTGTACTCTTGTGGATCATTGTTCGTATCATTGTCCGGTATTGTGCTTCCAAAGTCGTTTTAACATATTTACACAGGAAAGCATAATTTAGATGTAAGAAATTCATTTATTCACTAAATCCACGACTTTTTTAGCCCATCGGGGAGTGCAAATACTTTGAAAATATGGAGATGACTTTCTTGAAAGAAGAATTCTACGAAAATCCTGAAGATTTTCAAATGTTTATTAAAAATTTCATGGATGAGCAAATGATTCTTGTGGGATACTACTCAAATATCGTGTTGTTACTTGATAAAATTAAGGACGAGTTATTTGCGAAGAAAAATAACTATTACGTTCGTATTGGAGATCCTTCAAAGGACATACCATTTGGAATTTCGTTCAAACGTGGGGCAAATTACCATTTGAAAGAAAAATTCAATATAGTGTATGTAAATATTTTCTTAAACGTTCATTGAGGCTATGCTATTTTGAGGAAAAGCTGGGGACATACATATAAATTATACAATACAGAAATAAGTAATCACCTTGTGGTAATATAGAACCTTTTACCGATAAAATTTTAGCAATTTCGATTGAGCTCAACACACATTTTATTTTTTCAATCAACGTTGCACTTGAACGAAGCTGTTCGGCAAATATTGCATATTTTATCCAATGGTTTACTCAATATTTTTTGACAGTTACATTAGAGTCCGACGCCGCTAAAAAGTTGTCGGCGGCGGCGTTTGCACAGTTTAGGCAAATTGGCGACGGCGCGCCGCCGGCGCGCCGTTCTATAAACCGGCGGCGCTGCATACAATTTTATTGGCGGCGGCGGCGTTAGAGGCGTGTAAGTTAACAAAGAGTGATTAATGACGTATGCAGTTCTCAGTTGTGAAGTGGTGGTGTTCACAACATCAGTCCATGTTCGAAAACACTGGCTGAAATCTCTTGAAATTTTAATGTGATTTGCAAAATAATGTTTGGTATTTTTTGTGCGAAGTTTAAAATGTTTCTCTTTCCTAGCTTTTTGTAAGAACATTAAAACGAAAATTAACCATAATTCAATGGCTTAGTCTCAAACAGTCTAAATTTGTTTCCTTCAGCTTCACTGGTTCGAATCTCTTGAAATTTTAGTGAAAGGCATATTGAAAGGTGTTAAATTATCGTGCAATATTTCAAAATTTTGAAACGAATAGTTCTTTTCCTATTATTTTCCTAAGCGACTAAATAGGTTGTAGGATTATGCACAAACAAAATTTTATTGAATTTTTTGGAAGTGAATGGTTCGTTTGAACCCTTCAATATGCCTCTCACTAAAATTTCAAGAGATTCGATCAAGTGAAACCACATAAAACTTTTAAACCGTTCGAAGACCAAGCCCTTTAATTAGGGCTAATTTTCGTTTTAATATTTATAAAAAACTATAAAGTAAATGGTATGAAAATTTCTAAATAATAGCAAACGTTGTTTTGCACATCTCTTTAAAATTTTCAGAGATTTGAACCAGTAGTTTCAACATTCAGGCTAAATAACTGTGTTCCTCCCATAGCCGGCCTATGGCTCCTTCGATTTTTCGAGCCATAAAGCCCAAAATTACCAACACGCGCTTTTACATAGGAAAAACATTGGCGTGGGAAGCCAAATAGTGATCCAGTGGGCTGTGGTTGTAGCAAGGAAGGCAGAAATGAGCACCAGTCAAGGCTAGGAGTCTAGATCCGTGGAGTACAAATTTATAATGACTAGAATTTTTAAACTGGTCCCTCCTCAATTTTCTTAAAAGTTCTGAATTAATAAAGTGATCCCAAGGACCTGTAACCCCCGGATTTAGAATAAAAAAAACTGGTCCGAGCAATTAATAAACTGGTTTTGGACCTGTGCTATTTCCAAGACTGGTTGGCACGCCGGCGTACGCCGGTGATATTTCGGCGTCGCGGCGGGGCGGCGCGCTGATTAAAAGTACGTACGGCGGCGGCGGGGTTAAAAACTAGAAATGTGGCGGCTCGCCGGCGTACTATCGGCGGCGTCGGACTCTACCCCACAGTGGTAGCGTATCTTAGAGCTGCGTCAGCCAGCCGGGTTCAATTCCCGGGTGCGGTGTGAAAATTGTTTAATTAAAATAAAATCTCTAACTGAACTCAGCTACCATTATTGGTGGGTTGAGGTACTATCGAGTTCCATTTTAGCTAAAATCTGACGATAACAAAAGCGACTATCGTATACTACGATGTGCCTAAAATTGCATAATGGGTTCATTGGAAAATGTGTAGACCTTTAAAACTATTCGTAAATTTGTGTCAACGTGAAATTATTCGTATTTTAAAGATATGCAACCTTTTATTGATAAAGACTACGGAACCGATTATGAAGGATTTTCACTCGTCTTAGGTTGATTTTTAGTTTTGTTTAGCTTTAGTTCACACTATTGGGACTCTCATCACAAGAACGTGAAACATTTAACTTTTCTCCATCTGTTCTTTTCTTCAAAATTTTTCTGTTTGATATTGAAAATTTTTTACATATTGCTACAGAATTTTGGGTTGCTAAGAGCAATTTTTTGGTAGGGTTTACGGATTATTTTGGGGGGGGGCTAAGTTTGGAATTTGGGGGGGGGGCTATAGCCCCCCCATAAAAGGCCTAGCGACGCCACTGTTCAAAATTGAAAGCTATCACCAATGTTGAGAAAAAACGAATACCTGTGGTAAAAGCCATTTCAAAACTATGCATTAGAGAGTTAACTTTTGAAGCAAGTTCATCCGCCCATTCCGAATTTGTGCTGGAAAAGAAAATTTTTTACATAGGAAAAACATTGGCGTGGGAAGCCAAATAGTGATCCAGTGGGCTGTGGTTGTAGCAAGGAAGGCAGAAATGAGCACCAGTCAAGGCTAGGAGTCTAGATCCGTGGAGTACAAATTTATAATGACTAGAATTTTTAAACTGGTCCCTCCTCAATTTTCTTAAAAGTTCTGAATTAATAAAGTGATCCCAAGGACCTGTAACCCCCGGATTTAGAATAAAAAAAACTGGTCCGAGCAATTAATAAACTGGTTTTGGACCTGTGCTATTTCCAAGACTGGTTGGCACGCCGGCGTACGCCGGTGATATTTCGGCGTCGCGGCGGGGCGGCGCGCTGATTAAAAGTACGTACGGCGGCGGCGGGGTTAAAAACTAGAAATGTGGCGGCTCGCCGGCGTACTATCGGCGGCGTCGGACTCTAAGTTACATAGAAAAAATTACTTCTGATAAAACTTATAGCAAATAATTCTAGCATATGTAGTTGTACAAGGTTAATCATTTTCGACATTAATCCTCCTTATTCAGTAGGATTGCCTTCTATCAGATCATAACAACCCCAGCCTAAAACGAGATGTCTCCAAGGTGTTTGTCGGTTAAGTTGAAAAAGTTTAAATTAAGTATGGTTATTGGAAAAACTAATTCGATCGTTTTAAACAAGGAGTGGTGAGATTCGTTCCGGACTGAAACAGAGCTAAACTCGAAGGTGGGGTTGTGAACCACGGTTGTGAACCGCGAAGTAAAAAAAAAGTTCTGGTAAAAATATATTTATTTTTCAAAGTATAAACTGCGAATTTCTAAGTCTTTTGGTTAAGACGGAGGGATCCTTTTTAACGCACGTGTGATCGCGCTGGAGTAAAAGGTAACTCAGGAAATTCTGGTCCTTCCTTTCGGATAATTTTAGCAATAAGCTCGTTTTTTTTTGGGTGGCCCGGTAATTGATTAAGGAGAAGGGATTCTCAGAAAAAGAGGGCATTTCGGTTTATGGCTCTATGACTTTTGGTGAATATGCTTTTAGCAAGTTTTCTTGGGCTCCGAGCTACTGATAAGAAAGGAAGGTTGCCAACTAATTGGGAAGAATGGAAATGGTTTTACGATCCCATGTGCGTGGAGGACCTGAGAAAGTGGTATTTTTCAGTTATTGGAATAATTTTGGTACAAAAATAGAATAGACAATAAAACATAGAAATTATATGGTTGAGGACATTCTAGGATATTCGCGTGACGAGTTGCACATTTTTACACAGCCAGCCAGAATGTGTATTTATATAAGCTAAAATGGTGATAAATACTGTTTTCTTTAGCTAAAAGCAATCAATTTTGTATTTCAGAGCTCTTCTCTTCCTCGAAACTAGTCAGGACACCCCTGTACTACGTGAAGGGAATTTGCACCGAAGAAAGATTTTTGAGCAGCCAGCGCAAACTGACACGTGGAGTCCACTTGGCATACAAATTATTAATGAAGCATCAAAGCTATACTTTGTAGGACTGGCAGTAGCGACAGTGGCACTCGTAGCAGAAATAATTACTGCATATTTTAAAGATAATCGTCGTCGTTCTCATGCCAGGAAGAACGTTTTTGGCAAAAAATGGAGGAAGAGTTTGCAGGAAATTATGTTTGGGTGACTGAACCCATTTAATCGTTCAAGTCATCACACAAATATCGTATGCACTAGTTTTTAGAAGAAAAATACTTGGCCATGCTGGTCATTCAACAAACAAAACTAATAAAATTTCACATGTGACTAAAATTAGATTTAACTAATTTACTAGTATGTTATGGTATGGATATAAATGATACGTATAAATACACTAAATCAAAGGTAATAATAAAATACATCTTAATCTTGCTCATTTAAGAATGTTGGGGGTTCACAAATTAAGTATCGCATAAACCTTCCCATTTTGAAAGACCCTAGGCCCCATAATTACGTAACAAATACTAAACCCCTTGTATAAAGATTAAAGAAAGGTTCCAGTTTTTTACTCGAAAGAGCATTTAAATAAACGCCTATTTAAAATTGGTACGATGTGTTAAGAACCGTAAAAAGTAATTTATATAAAAAAGGGACCCACCTGTAAACAAGCCACAGGCTTAGTGTGGAAATCGCTTCATAGTCAAAGCTTACCTACTCTCGACGCATAAGTAGAGCTATACCCACTTGTTACGTTATTGATAATTCTGTCATACCTATCAAAGATAAGACCAAAGATCTTGGTGGTATCTTTGATTCTCATCTCCTTTTTACTGACCATGTCCATGAAGTTGTAATTAGATGTAGGCGCACCCTCGGTGTAGCCCTAAAACTTACCCGGAAACTTGGCTATCTGGTACATTTTCGACTTTTATAAGCCTTGTACGTTCACGTGCCGTATATGGATGGGTTGCTTGGGGTGGCGTTAGCGCTCACCTCTTTGACAGAATAGAACGCATTCAGAGAAAATTCGTAGAATATTGTCATACGTATTTTATACCCAAAGCTCATTATGATTACATAACCCTACTTGAAATTATCGCTCTTCCTACATTGCGCTGTCTTTTAAATCTTAATGAAATAAAATTTGTATATAAACTTATCCACCACTTTGTAACTTTCCCCGTCCTTCTAGAAAAATTGAACTTTCAAGTCCATCAGACTTCGCGAAACCGCTCCACCTTCTATTTATCGAAAATTACCTTAAACCCATTAATTAGAATGCAAGCCACGTGTAACAAATTTACTGAACATTTTGATATTTTTTCTATTAAATTTCGTGAACTTAAATTTGATTTGTTTAATCTTTAAATGTTATTTCTACTTGCTGTAATTTGATTCTCTGTCTTAAAATGTTCACGGTTTTTCTCTTAATTTTCGTGTATTTGGCTTTGAATTGTTAATAATTATGATTTCTCAATTTACTGGAAATAGTTCCTCTTTCTGTAAATTTTGTAAAAATTCCATTTATTATTGTTACCTGACATTTTTTTAATTGTTTCCTTAACTTGCTGTAAATAGTTTCTAATTTATGTATATACCCCTTCCCTGTGTATAATCCCGTGGATCCCCCGTGATTCTTTCTATGCACATTAAACTTCTATTCTATTCTATTCTATTATTATTATTATTAATCCTACTAGACGACGCGTTGGAAGTTTGCCGCTTCGCTCGCGCTCCAGTCTTTGCTTTTATTTTAACGTTCCTTGATCGTTCTGTATCCGGTTTTTTGCACCAAACGACTTTTACCGTCTTCAGTTCACGGTAGTTAAAATTAATTTTCACTTATTTAAACTATTATTCGTGTTTTCGTAGTCTTTCGGAATTTTCTCGCAGCGGTTTGCCATAGTCGCGCCGATTATTCCGCCGGGCTTATGATGCAGTAAAAGCTATAACTGTAGTTCAGATATACTTTAATTTAGCAAATTTTACTAGCATCGTCAGCTTTTTTCGGTTTGAGCTTTTCGGGCTCGGTTTCCTATATTTTTACCGATGCCTGCGGCTAAGGACCCATGCATTAGCTGCGATAAACCCATTTATGGCAAGCAGGCTATTGCGGTCTGCACTGGTGGCTGCGGAAGGCGTGCACATAAATCTTGCAACGGGGACTCTTTTACCTGCACGAACTGTAAGTCTTCTAATCGTTTATCGCGCAGTCGACAACAATCTCGCACGTCACTCAGCTCTTTATCTGAGCAAAACAACCTCTCATCAGCATCTAACGATGACATCAGCGACTCTAAGCTCGGTTCTAAACAACCCTGCTCACACTGCACATGCACTTCCGTTGACGATATCCATGACGTACTCACTAACCTTCTCCGCCCAGACAGCCTAACTCGGGAACCGAACTCTATTTTGGACAAAATGCTTCAGAAAATGGACGCCCTCGAAACATTGGTGCTGACTTTAGATTCACAGGTTACAGAATTAACGAGCTCTAATAAACAGCTGCGGAAAGAGCTTTCTGAGCTACGTGAATCTGCTTCCACTTCCACTATCCGGAGTGACACTGCGCCGACGCACCCTCAGGGGCGTTCCTTCACCGCAGCCGCCACGCATTTCCCGATGCTTGGACTGCTTCCACCTTCTTCATCGGCAACGTCGGGGCTTCCACGACCACAATCGGTGGTTTTACCACCTTCATTGCCACAACAGCGCGTCCGCAAGCCGACTAAATCTGGATCTGCGGTTAACTCAAAAAAAAAACTGCGAGTAGACAGCCTCAACGTCAACGCAAGGCCCTATTCGTCAGCTGGCTCGACCCCGCTCTGCTCTCTTCTGACTTGTGTAAAACACTTGTCGAGGACGAGGGAATTCAGTCGGCTATTTGCGTCCGTCTGCGGCCGAAAAATCTCAGCGCCTCTCGCTCCTCTTTTATGTTACCTGTTCAGACGAAGATGAGTTCTCCCGACTCTCTGATCCTGATATCTGCTTATATCTGTGGATTGTATAATCGCAGACTTTGGTGGACCACTCCGTGACGCGTACAAGCACAGTAGTGAGCTCCCACCGTCGTCTCCAACGATCCAGCAATAATGACGCGGTCGATTGCCTACCAGAACGTCCGCGGCTTAAGAACCAAGGCTAGTAAATTTATGGATAATGCGATTTAACAGAGACATGGTTTAACCATGAAAACTTTAATGCCAACTATTTTCCAGATACTTATATTGTATATAGAGCAGATAGACCGGATCTTGAATATAAAAACGTTCGGGGTGGTGGCGCCTTAATTGCCGTTAAGAAGTCACTAGTTAGTATAAGGCGGCATGATCTTGAGAGCGTCGCGGAATGCGTCTTTGCGCTAGAGGTCGGCAATCCGTCAACCGTTATCCATGGATACATTTTGAAAGCTTCATCCACGGATAATTGTTTTGATAATATGTTTTCAACCTGAATTATTCAAACAATTATCCATGTCATTCATGCTGTAATCAATGTTATTAGAAATCGACTAAACTTTTTTATTTCACAATAAACGCCCTTCGTAGACTTTGTCCACCTTGCACCTTCTTTATAAAAAACATTTGCTTTATTTTCCATTAGATATTTTATTTATGCGAGGATACATCTGTTTAAGCCTATTTTTGCTTCCAAAAAAAATATAATTTTTTACGTTATTTTCCCACCGTATGTATCTTAAAAGAACCAAGTTTTCGAGTTCGTAGCTTTGATAATCAAATTAATTCGTAGTTGCCGGGCTGCGCGATAAGACTTCAACAGTAGTTATTAGAGTATAAAGTATGGCGGATGAAATTTGTGAGCCTGAAAAAAAGCGAAATTTACGAAGTCCTGTATGGAACTATTTTGACATATCTGGCGGAATGGCAATATGCAAATATTGTGAGAAGTAAGTTTTGCGTTTTACATATTATATGTTTGAATAAGTCTTTTCGATTCGGTTAAAGTCATTAAGCATAGTGCCTAAACGAGACCCTTACGATAATGCAGCGTTAGACATAAGAACCATTCTAAAGAGATATATTATACAAGTTAGCAACGTAGCTTTGTAAGTACCCATAAGGTTGCAGAATACTCTAATAAACAGATATTATCGATCGACGGTTTGGTGTGAAATAACAATCATATACAAGGTATTTACTATTTATACCAGAAGTCCATTAAATTAGCCTACGAAGTGAACAATTACAACAGCTGGTATAGCGTACGTCTCTGCTGGGTTAAAACTCCTTCTAGCTACATGGATAGGGGGTTAAATTTTTCCCCTGTTAGAAATCTCGAGCTCCTCTCTAGGAAGTATTTCTTGACGTGAGTGAGGCGTGACTTCTTCAGTCCATGAACGCTGTATCTCTTAAGGGTAGATTGTTTGCTTTAAAAAAAAGGAACGGCCACGGTCGTTAAATAGTTTTTCTTTTCAATAGGTTTATGAAGAGTCATAAAAAACTGAATGACCTTGAATATTCCAAAATTCACACCCCCATCCCTTCTCCTGATTCTATGCTAAAGAGGGCTCGGTATTACAGTGGAAGGGGGCGTTTTCCGGTCCCTTTAGAGAGACAGTGTTCATTTTCAGCTAATAGTTTTTACTCTGTCAATGGGGCAAATTTTGGCGTACGAGTCGCACCTAAAAAGGAGATCTGAGAAAAATTACCGCGAGGTGGCGAATGTCAGTATTGCTACACAAGAGAGGGGAATCCAAAACCCCGCTTTGGGTTACTTCCTAGGCTAATTTAATGGACTTCTGTTCATACTAAATTCATACCTGGCATAACACTTGGATCCGTCCAAAATAGGGATTCAAAGGTTTGGGCATGGTCAATGTCGGTGGGGTTTGTTCTCTCTAACGGACGTTTTGGTATTGATAGGGTTGCAGCGAAGTTTAAATTGAATGTATAAAAGCCGTTGACGTTCGATAGTTTACGGGTTGGCATATCTGCACTGAAATAAAAATGCTTTTTATTGTATAATTTGAAGAAAGATTAAGATTGGTTAGAATTGTGTGTTACCAGCGTCGAGATGTTCAGCGCACTGTAAGCAACGGCATTTTACGCGCCCTGCATACCGAAAGGTCTTTAACCGAAACGTCCTAAACAACTAAGCGCGCGCGTTAGAGATGGGTCCTCAACAAGAGATACTTTCCTTAATGTCCTATAACATAAATTAAAAGCACATTCACAAAATACAGTTTAGTTGAAAGAAGTAGGGATGTAGTTAGCCTTCCTAGTCTTAGATCTATGTATACCATGAATGGCTGAACTGCTGAATGTGGTCTAAGTCACAATTTTTCACTTTGCTTGTAAGTTTTGCAAGCAGGAAAACGTTGATACTTATTCTCATGTTTAGCGGAAAATATAAAATCCAGGATAATATAAAGCACCAAGGTACAAGCCACCTTAAGTATCATTTAGACAAAAAGCATCCAGATGTGGTGGGTGAATGGAGTACTTTCATGGTAGGAGCAATTCTTCTGGTGAAAATACGTTTAATTACACTAATACTTATGACATTACAGCCGAGTAAAGCTGTCATTGACCATGCAAATGATTGCTTAAATCATTGGGTGGTGGAAAATGATCAACCCTTTACCGTCGTTGAACACCCACAATTTAAAAGCCTTCTTCGATCTATGAATCCCAAGAATACAAGAATTGCTGAAAGTGTCCCTCAATCCGCTAAGGTTTTGAGAGAAAACCTAATGGCTTGTTATGAAAATGAATTGCAAAATATGCTAGTTTCATTTAAAGTATGTTATAAAAGGGATAAATAGTAGTTTTTACTAAAGAGATCGGAGACTTAAGACACCGGAAACAGAGATGGTTGATTAAAGAACCGCAAACGCAATGCTGGGAAACACATTTTATTGGAAGGGGGTCAATTGCGGGGCTGTATATCAATATTGAATATGCTTTTAGAAAATGCATCTAACCAAGGCTTAAGTTGGGACCTGTGAAGCATTATTTGATATATTTCAACTGGTTTTCTGCACATATCTTAATAACCCAGCAAATTTCCTATAAGTTTGCTTAAACAATATTGTTTTAATGATCTTTTCTGAGAGAAATATAATTGTGTATTCTTAACCTGCAGCTTAAACTATGTCATTAAGTAAGCCAGACAATGATCCAATTATAATTTATACTAAAATCTTGGTTGACCTTGATATTAATTCTGCTAAAGTAGTTTAATTGGTATTTTTTTATTACGTAAGGAACTGCGTTTTCGAATCAATACCGCTCCTACCGATTTAGTTGTGAAGAATACGGTTTAGCGTGCCCATAGTGTGTCTAACAATCCAGTTAAACGGATGATGAAGAGGAAAATCAAGCAATTTTTTTATAGATTCTTCCACAATTTATAAGACCAGTCTGCATAGTGAAACATTCAGGAAATACCTCCGAATAATTTTAAAATTCAAATTAGGTTCAGATTTTAAGGATAATTTGAAATACCAGTAACGCAGACTGGTCTTATATGTTGAAGAATCAATAAAAAATTGCTTGATTTTAATTTTTCAATTCACCCTCCCTTTAAGGCCATTGTATATCTCTTGTTTACGAATGTGATATAAGTAGAGCTCGGCATTATCTATCCGTTACCCACGTTCTTTTATCTTTATCCATACTCGAAAATTATGCACAGAACTTGCTTGTTAAATCGTATTATATCCACAACTTTGTTTATAAATAATCGGTTATCCACTAATTTGTGGATAATGGATAGAAAATGCCGAGCTCTAGATATAAACGTAATATTCAACCACCTTGTTAATTGGGTATAGTAATTTTGTACATCTTATATTCAACTATTGCTATTAATAGAAGTTAATGTGATTTTCCGGGGGGCATGCATATAGGTGGATTAACTTAAAACACTGTCTTCATTGATAATGTAGTCTGCTACTGGACAAGTGTCATTCACACTTGATGGATGGACCTCTACTAACCGAATTCCATTTTTGGGCGTCACTGGACATTGGATCGACGGAAACTTCAATCTTCATAACAAGTTAATGGGGTTTATTCATTTCCCGGTTCGACATACAGGGAAAAATATTTGTGACGCCTTTGTAGCTCTGATACAAAGGTTCGATTTAAATGTTAGTATATCGTCATTATGTCATACAGTTATAACTGTAACGTTGACTTGGACATTTGGAGTATACCTTCTGTGTCTGTTAACTCCCTTAAACCTGATGTATTCGTAGGTGCTTGCCATTACCATGGACAACGCCTCTAATAATAATACATTCAGCGAAGAGCTTGAGAAAATGAGTGAAGAATTGGGAATTCGGTTTACTTCACAAAATAGAGTTCATTGCTTTGCACACGTTCTGAACTTGTCAGTACAAGAACTGTTGAAACGCCTTAAATCCCAACCAACGTTTGACTCTCTAGAAGAATATTTTGAAGGTAGATTAGATGAGACTGTTAATACGGACAGCAACGTTGGAAATGCTGTGTCTAAGGTTGTTTAAAAAGGTTTTGAATATCATTGCTTCCGGCGGGGCTCCATTTACTTATACATGATTCATGACTTAACAGATAAGAACAGTAGTTACAAAAATCCGACTCTCAGGTTTGCGTGAGGATCAACTAGCTCAACTTAATCTGTCTTTCGGCATTAAAAATGTTAAAGTGGTACTCGATGTCAAAACACGATGGAATTCTACCTATGCAATGCTCACGCGAGCAATGCATTTAAAGCAGGTCCATTACATAACTGATGATAATATATACGCCTTTTACATAAAATTGGTTTTAAATACTTTGTGTCATCTGCTACTAGTCTTTGCAGTCGTTGATACAAACGGACAAAGACCTTCGAAAGTTTGCTTTAACCGAAACCGAATGGGAAACATTGAATGGGCTACTAAATTTGCTTAAGGTCAATGGCGTAGTGATCACATTGTCATCTTTGTTGCTAAAGGAATAGAATGTTTAGATTCTTTTTGTATAATGAAGGGGTTTTTCTGTATTGTGAATAGTGCTTTTAATCTATGAACTTTCATCCTAGAATGATATGTTTCTTTGTAATGTGGTTTAGGCTTTCGACTTGGCTACAAATTTAATATCCTCTGCAAAATATCCCACTATTTCCATGGTAATACCGGCCTACCACTGGCTCCTTGAAAAATTAAACAATCCCACACTGGACGCAGTTTTCGAGGAAGCTTGTACTATTGCAAGGGGAAAGCTTCAGACATACCAGGAGGCATCAAATAGGGATGTATTTTGGATTGCTATTGGTACAGAACAATATTTATTTCACCTTTGTACAATCCTGTGTATATTCGAAGCTTAAAACTTACATGTTGGTTCATTTGTGAAAAACTTACGTCCATGTGCTCTGAATTTAATTGCAATGATAGTTATGTGTTAATTATTCTATTATACAATGTGCGCTATAGTTGCATGAACTATAATAATTTAATCGAAATTGTGAACTGTTTATAACCCCTAACAACAATTAGCTTTGGACCCTACATTGAAAATGGATTTCATTCAAGCAAACTATGGCAAACCTCAAGTTAAGATAATCAAATCACTGGTCCTAAATGTCTTCAATACGTATTACGAAAATAGTCCTATTCCATCTACGTCAACATTAGCTAATTGTGAAGACAGCGCCGGAATATACGCGTTTTACCCCAAGCGTCCCGTAAAACTAGCAAGAGGGTCTGAACTGTTAAAATTCTTCAAGGATGATCTTCAGGCTCCAACGACGAATATCCTCAACTGGTGGAAGGTTTGTATTAGCGTTATGCCTAAATTCGTAAACGAAGAACAATGTAGACTGTCTCTTATATAACAAGTGAAGAACAAAATAAGTTAAAAATTATATGGCAATTGCAGACAAATGAAATCAACTATCCATCAGTGGCTAAAATGGCAAGAGATTACTTGGCAATATCAGGAACCTCAGTTCCTGCAGAACGAGCATTTTCCGCCGGAACGGATCTAATACAGCCTAAAAGGGGAGGATTGCAAGCGGATACGATAACGGCCATGATGTCCCTAAAATTGTGGTGGAAAAATGACGATGTTAAAACGACATTATGTATGTCTAAAGACAACAATACGGATATCTAATAACATCAATGCGTGTATAATAAAAAATAAAATTATTATATTAGCAATCTTAAAATTATTCGTTATGTTAGATAACGTACATGCATGAGTGTAATTTGGGAGAAAATTCTCTAAAATAAAGCAAATGGTCAGTGTCTTTTACTTGTCTTATTTATAACCTTTATTCGCTTCGGCATATTCCGTTTAAAACAACTTTATAGACACCTGTTGGATAAAATTATACTTCTTAACTGTGACCAGAGATAAATTAACACAATATAACAGTCTCAGCGATATTATTCAGAAGACATTTTTTGATAAATGTGTCGAACTTATCCATATGGATAATATTATCTGATCATTGAAATTAACCATAAATAACCGCAAAATGTGTGGATAACGGTTAGATAATGCCGACCTCTACTTTGCGCAAGTTAAGTTGCGCTCCGACGAGTCCCTCTTGATCAGTACTGTCTATTTTCCCCCATCGGCCAATGACGCTAATTACTCCACGTTTAGGCATAGCCTTCTCCAGGACTTACCTGACCAGGACACAAATTTATTGCTTCTTGGTGACTTTAATTTACCTGGTGTGCACTGGGCGGCTAATGACACTTTGGGCTGCACCACCCCTACTATAAATAAGGCGCGTCAGATATTTTAAATATGCTATTATTATAATCTCAGGCAATTTAATAACTTTAAAAACTCTTGTGACAATATTTTGCACTTGTGCTTAGCCAATGTAAATTATCTAGATATTTTGTCATTGTGTGAACCCTACGTAACACCGGATGCTTATCATCCTCCCTTTCTGGTACATTACCCGATTCCGTCGTTTGCTCCACCCTTCACGCCGAACCAGTCCTACCAGTTCATTAAAGGGAACTATTATCACCTATACACTACCTTGCGTGATTCTGATTGGCTTACATTATTAAACTCGCAGGATGTTAATTATTGCTCTTCCCTATTAACACTTTATATTAAGCGCGCTATGGATGCTGCCATACCTATTCGGGTCGGTACTCGCTCGTCCTCTTTTCCTAAGTGGTATTCAGTTGAGTTGCGTTCTGCTATACGTAGCAAGAAGTACTATTATAAAAAATATAAGCGTACCGCCTTCTTACCTGATTTTATTAAACTATAAAAAACAGCGTGCACTAGTGAGAAAATATTCGAAACGTGACAAAAACTTGAGGGCAAGCGTGTTTGTCATGACGCGTTATCTCATCCTAAGAAGTTTTGGAACTTTGTTAAGGGCAATATCAAAGATGTCTCCCATCGCATCTCCCTGAAAATTGATAGTGAAATGGTTACTGATCCTGAGATGCTTGCATCCCATTTCGGCGACCATTTCTCTCGAATTTCGGTTGATAGTACGCCACTCAATGGTCACTATGATTATGACTCATCTTCCATAAGACATCACGCATTGTCCTCCATGATTTTTACACTCCCCCACATTCATAGCGCTATTATTAAACTTCCTAACAAAAAGTCCACCGGTACGGATGGGATACCAGCCTTTATTCTAAAACGTTGCGGTGACCTTTTACTACAACCACTTGCACATATCTATAACTTGTCTATAGCAACCAAAACTTTCCCTACCATTTGGAAAGAAGCGGCGGTTACCCCTGTTTATAAATCTGGCGCGGCTAGTGACGTGAAAAATTATCGACCAATATCCTTATTGTCCACTCTGGCTAAACGTTTTTATATTTTAGTGTATGCCAAATAACAGGAGTGGTTTAATTCCTTTCCTAATGATTGTCAGCATGGTTTTCTGCCGGGGAGGAGTGTTGACACGAACCATGCGGCATTCATGGACTACGTGGCGCCGGAGGTCGAAAGTCGTGGGCAAGTTGATGTCATATATCTCGACTTGGCCAAGGCTTTTGATCGTGTTTCCCATACCTTTTTACTAGACAAAATGCACATATTAGGTATTGGCAATAACCTTATTGGCTGGATTCAATCCTACCTACAGCAGAGAACTAACCGTATTACGTGTAATGGTGTCCTTGCCTCCGTTGCGTACAATGTTACCTGCGGGGTTCCTCAGGGTTCCTCTCTTGGCCCGTTATTGTTTAATTTATACGTTTACGATTTACAATTTTTAATTAAACACTCGCAATTAATAGCTTTCGCGGACGACCATCTGTAAGATAATTGACTCTATTGAAGACTGTGCTAAACTCCAAGCTGATCTAAACATAATAACGGTGTGGTGCGACAAGAATAATTTGCCAGTCAATCCTATTAAGTCCCTACAGGTCGCTTTCACTAGGCGTGTCAGTAGACAAATCGGCTTTTCTTATAATGTCGGGAATTCTATCATTCCGCGAAGGTCAAAGGTAACCGATCTTGGGGTACTCTTTGACAGTGCCTTGCTCTTTCGAGAGCACGTAACCGCAACCGTTAATCGCTGCCGAAGGACTTTGGGAGTGGCGTTTAAGATTTGTCGGCCTCTGCGGTCCTTGAAACATTTCCGAATGCTCTACCTCAGTCTTGTCCGATCACGTCTCACTTACGGTTCGATAGCTTGGAGTGGCTGTAGTTCCTACCTACACAAATACATAGACGCTGTCCAGCGTAAATTTATCTTTTATGTACATACTTTCTTCTTGCGACATCTAGATTATGACTACCTCATTTTGTTGAATCATTTAAACCTCCCGTCCATAACATATTACTGAGAAATAATTGATATTAAATTTCTTCATAAATTAATTAATCATAGAATTACAATAAGCGACTTACTTGCTAAGATAAACTTTTTGGTACCCCATACCCTACGTAATAAATGTAACCTTCTATGTGCCTTGTAAACATTTAAATCCTATTTACCGTGTTCAAAAAACTTATAATATCTACTCCCAAAAATTCGATATCTTTTCCATTGCACTTGGCCAAATCCGTTAAATAATGTTGATTATTGTACATAATATATTGAAAATGTGTATATTCTAGTGAACTACTTGTTTAGTTTTTATATGCACAATAAAAATCCATTTCATTTCATTTCATTTGTTGATCCTGGTATTTCCTATATTCAATGATAAATCTAAGCACAGTTCCATTGCCAGACTCCCCTAGTATGCTAGCTAATCATTTATCATTTATCATCTATCCCAATGGCAAAATCCAATTAAGATTGTACTTAATAATAAAAATAAAATATGCCAAACTACCACACTATACGGAAGAGAAAATCTTTTCAAGACGCTTTAAAGGAGGGGCCCTTTGCATTAAAACTAAATGGCTAAATGTATTCCTGTTAATGTATATCAAATTATTATGAAATTGCCATCTTTTCCAAAATACATCAAAATTGTATTTCTTTTCCCCCGAAATATTGCCAAATTATTGCTAGTTGACTTATTTAATGTCATTTTTAACAAAAAAATTACCATTTTAGTTTCTTAAATTAGGTTGAAGTTAGAGCACTAAAAAGATGGTATTCTATATGTTGAATCTCGTGTAAAGGTTAAGAGAAATACCAGTTTTGAATAAAATCTTTGTTGACACAATGACATTGGAAATGAGGTTAAAAATTAGCGTCAAAGCAACTGGTATATTCTGGTCTGGGTTCATCAGAATAGTCGAACTATATCCTTTGTCATGGCATCACACCCTCGTATATCTACGAAAGGCTAAAAGTGCGCCTCTTAAGATTAAAAATATTGAAGTGACGTCCCCTTAGCTACTAACTCTCAGTCTATGGAATGACAAACTATTTCCTTTTCTGCAGCATGCGGGAATGACCACTGAAATAATTAATCACCACCACATGTACGCAAAATTAATAAAAATTAAGACCGAAGTAACAGATATTAATCAAAACGCGTCTTGGATTTAACCAAGACCTAAAAAGTATCGATAAGAACAAGGTTAATCACTTGACTGAATGCGCAGATATTGAAACTTTTTTTAATTAAAACTTACGTGCTTAAGAAAGGATGGACCCTAAAAGGCACATCTTTCACAACAGCACGCTTTTCACAACACTTTAAGAATAGCTATTTTGACTCATCTGAAGAAGTATATCACAATGCAGACTATTATAAAGTTATTTTTGTCACACTGCGAGCTCCCAAAAATACCAAGGCTTAGGGTAAGCGTTAAGTAAGTGAAAGAAAAACGCCGGCACAACTTTTATTTCAGTAAATTCCTACAAAAATTATCACACCGAGAAGTGTAAAATCTAATTATCCTTCCATACTAAATATTGAATTCAAAAACAAGCCTTATAGTAATACTCCTCCTTGCCAGTCTTTTGACCCTTCGCGCTATGCATCCACCTCCTTGACTCTCTTATTTTTCACAAGCCGGCACACGTCCTCCACGCACCGGCGAAAACAATTCTCGTTTCCCGGAGACGGACTCCACGAATCACCGAAGCTTTACGGTAGCAGCGAATCCGCGCCGACACACCTACTTTTCACAACGGGTACAGAACTATGCCTGTTTCCCCGTAGTTGTCCGAGTGCTGAGGCTTAGCAAAGTAATAAACCGCACACCTTTTAAGCTTCGAGAATCTATCGCTAGGTCGCGATTTCATTTCATTTCGACCAATCGGATAGTCAACAATCTCGAGCGGAGAATTTGAACTGCTCAAAATCATTTTTTCATGTAAAAGGGTTATAATTCATTTTTCTGACTATATAACGAGTCACCTCGCTAGGCTCGCACGTCTACTATCCCGACGCACCTATCAATCCTTTCACACCCTCTATACAAATTATAGCGCACCTGTTAATCATACACACCTTTTCACAAACTATAGACTAGCACACCTTTTCTTCACAAACTATAGACTAGCACACCTTTTATTCACAAACTATAAGCTAGCACACCTATTCTTATCATCCCAGCACACCTTCCTCTTATTTTTTCACAAGCCGGCACACGTCCTCCACGCGCCGGCGAAAACAATTCTCGTTTCCCGGAGACGGACTCCTTGAAACACCGAGGCTTAGTGTCAGCTTTACGGTAGCTGCGAATCCGCGCCGGCACACCTACTTTTCACAACCGGTACAGAACTACGGACGTTTCCGCGTAAGCGTCCGTGCACCTAGGCTTAGCAAAGTAATAAAACGCACACCTTTTAAGCTTCGAGAATCTATCGCTAGGTCTCGATTTCATTTCATTTCGACCAATCGGATAGTGAAGCCAGTCGAGCGGAGAATTTAAACTGGTCAAAATCATTTTTCCATTTAAAAGGGTTGAAAATTTAATTTTTCTCACTATATTACGAGTCACCTCGTTCTTATACTATCCCGACTCACCTATCTATCCTTTCAAACCATCTATCCAAAGTATGGCACACCTTTTCTTCACAAACTTTAAGCTTGCACACCTTTTCTTCACAAACTATAAGCTAGCACACCTTTTATTCACAAACTATAGGCTAGCACACCTTTTATTCACAAACTATAAGCTAGCACACTTTTTATTCACAAACTATAAGCTAGCACACCTTTTATTCACAAACTATAAGCTAGCACACCTTTTCTTCACAAACTACCCAGGTAGTAAATTAACGTTGATTTAGAGTAGATTTTTGGTGCCAATGTTTTGAAAACGTTTCACGTGTACTTCACACGTAAGAAAAACGTTTATTTTTGGTACATAAGTTACCTCAAGATGTTTAGGATTTTCTTGACGTCAATAAAACGTTTTTACAAAGTGATAACTAAAGCGTTTATTTCAGGTCTACATGTTGCGTTTGCAACACGTTTGGGAATGGTGTTCAATTGGCCGTTAGTTTAGCGTTATTACTGTATGTTTTGGCAACGTTGTTATCACGTTTATAGAAAGTGATAACTAAAGCTAGATTCCCACTCGACCGAAAAAACCCGGCGGAAATCACGCAGCCGACGGTAGAAATTTTAACTTACGCCGGCGTCCAGCGGTAGACCGTTCACACTACGGCTGAATTTTTAGTTTGACGGTAGATATTTTTGGGTGGTTATATTTTGAGTGGTTTCCACAACATCTCTTTCGCACTCCGAATTTTTATCTTTGTCCCCTTGTCGCTTCGATCGTACAAGAAGGGATATTTTCTAGCCTCCTCACTAAATTCTTTCCTATTAACATCTAATCTCCTTTAACTTCCATTAGTTTCATTTTTCTTTCTTGGTGGCATGTTTAAGCTAAGCCTTGGTCAACCACAAAAAAATGGCGGCTATAAAATCTATCTCGCGTATGCGTGCGCACTTGAAATTTATGACGTAGTCAGTGAGATAATTTCATTGGCTGAGACACCGGCGTAACGCCGAACACGACCGAAAAAATAGAACCGCGATTCTGTCCGACGAAACCGAAGTTCCGTCGGGGTCGACGCCAAATTTTTTACGTCGAGCCCTAAACGCCGAGTTTCCGTAGTGTTTTCTGCCGAGTGGGAATCCAGCTTAAAGCGCTTTAGTCAAGTCTACATGTTTCGTTTGCAACACGTTTGGGAATGGTGTTCAATTGGCCATTAGTTTAGCGTTATTACTGTATGTTTTGGCAACGTTGTTATCACGTTTATAGAAAGTGATAACTAAAGCGTTTATTTCAAGTCTACATGTTACGTTCGTAACACGTTTGAGAATAGTGTTCAATTGACCGTTAGTTTAGCGTTATTACTGTATGTTTTGGCAACGGTGTTAAAACGTTTATACAAGAGCGTTTATTTCAGGACTATATGTTACGTTCGTAACACGTTTGAGAATAGTGTTCAATTGACCGTTAATTTAGCGTTATTATACTGTATATTTGAGCAACGTTGTTAAAACGATTATACAAAGTGATAACTAATACGTTTATTTTAGGTTAAAATCACGTTTCGAATTGGTGTTAAGTAAACTGTTAGTTTTGCGTTTTTGATTGAAGTTTCGAGAAAGTTGTGTAAACACATTTATACAAAAGCTTTATTTTCAAGTCTTTATAAGAAGTTCGTTCACAACACGTGTGAAAATGGTTTTAAATGACCCTTAATTTTGCATTATTACTGTACGTTTCGGAAACGTTGATATTTCGTACATGTCTTGCGTCATAAAAAGCTATAATGAATCGTTATCACCTCTCCGAGTTTCGATGACGTCACGGAGGTATTTTACTGGATGTGTCTCTGTCCTCGCGCTCGCAGGTTAAAAATACCACGTACACACCAATCAGTTCTTATTGGCTTCAAACACCACCTTGAGCTGGTCTTTCGTCTATACCGCATAGACATCAAACTGCAAAATTAGCTTGTCGTTAGGGTTAAAATGTACGAGGCGAGCGTCTATGGTTCCGAGAAACGTCTAGCCCCCGATGGCAGGGCTTTCACCAAAGGTTCACGCAATTGCATTTTACTTATTCGCCTATCTAAGAATCAATCTCCTTATATACCCTTTTACAAAAGTTCTTAAAAGGGTGTTCACTTGAAGTCAAACATTAAAAATAGCTATGTTTAAAATGATTTTAGGAATAAAGTTTCTTAAATCTACTTAACTATAATTAAGGTAAAATAGTGACGATTAAAATAATTTATATCATTCATATAACCCTAATTATCTAAGAAAAACCTCTTTCAGCGGAAAGACATCCGTCAAATATATATAGAACGAGTAATGAAGTTGGAACTCTACGCATTTCATAGTTAATATGAAGCGAGTAATTAAGACGTTTTCCCATTGAAATACTAATCATGGGAACTCTATTCAAAGTTAGTAAGGGACTTATGACATTGTTGAGAAGTCGATTTAGGATAGAGACGGTTGGTTTTTTTTTTTTAATCAACAACGAAAGCCCTAGTAGGGATTAGAGCTTATTTAAAAAACTGTTGACATGTAATGCATAGGCCTGAGCTATAAATTTTTATAATTATAAGAAGTTTTCAGTTTCTACTCCTCGGTTAATACTCCCTTATTGCTTTTTTCCCTTGTATTGGCGTGAATAGGACTCTTTCAAAACTGTAATTTTTTCGTTTTTGCTAAATATAAAATGAAAATATGGTAAATATGTTTCGGCATTACGATTCTTTTAGTAGTTGTATAGTTATAATGCTATGTTTCGTTTCAAAACTCCAAGAAAATCGTTTAATTTTAATATTTCAAAAGCCTTGTTATCTTTTGATTTAGCTATACTACATTTATACATAACAACTGAAAACTAGGCTTTGTATTAGTCCTGTCATTGCTGTGAAATTGGTTCGGATTGCATCTATAAATGAAAATGCCGAAGCTAATACTGGCAATGTTTCGGTTCCACTTTGAGAACACGAGTTAAATAATTAGACACGTGCTATTAACTAATTACCCACGTTCAACTAACGTTTTGCACACGTTCAATTAACATATTACAAACGTCTAATTAAATAAATTTACACATTCAATTAACTTATTATAAACGTTTAATTAACTTATTTCGCACGTTCAATTATTGTCTTTAACATTTTTAATTAACGTCTTATCACACGTAAAATTAAACTATTTCGCACGCTTAAATATCTTATTAGACGCCTTCAGTTAACGAATTTCACACTTGAAATGGCTTATTAAACGCATTCAATTTATTTAAAACACAGGTTCAATTAACTTATTAAACACGTGTAATTTACTTATTAAACACGTGTAATTTACTTATTAAACACTTGTAATTTACTTATTAAAAACGTGTAATTTACTTATTAAACACGTGTAATTTACTTATTAAACACGTGTAATTTACTTATTAAACACGTGTAATTTACTTATTAAACACGTGTAATTTACTTATTAAACACGTTAAACCAACGTTATACACAGGTTCAACTAACTTATAAAACACATTAAACAAATGTTTGTGCACGTTCGATTAAGTTGTTACACTCGTTCAATTAACTTTTGAAACGCGTTAGATTAACTTATTACACACGTTCAAATAACCCGAAACATAAACCTAATTGGAACCGTTTAACGCACGATTTATCCACGTTAACCTACTTTATAATACACGTTTTTAAAACGAGAAATAAACGAGATTTCTCATGTATTTGCGACAAAATAAACACGTGTGTAAACACCGTGTTTCAAGGTGACATGATCACCGTTTTAAAAACGTTAATACACACGTTTATTCAATGCTACGTTTAAACGTTGTGTCAACGTGAATTTGCTACCTGGGTATAAGCTAGCACACCTTTTATTCACAAACTATAAGCTAGCACACCTATTCTTATCATCCCAGCACACCTATTCTTATCATCCTAGCACACCTATTCTTATCATCCCATCACACTTTCCTCTTATTTTTTCACAAGCCAGCACACGTCCTCCACGCACCGGCGAAAACAATTCTCGTTTCCCGGAGACGGACTCCCCGAAACACCGAGGCTTAGCGCCGGGTTTACGGTAGCAGCGAATCCGCGCCGACACTCCTACTTTTCACAACCGGTACAGAACTACGGACGTTTCCGCGTAAGCGTCCGAGCACCGAGGCTTAGCAAAGTAATAAAACGCACACCTTTTAAGTTTCGAGAATCTATCGCTAGGTCGCGATTTCATTTCATTTCGACCAATCGGATAGTCAAGCCAGTCGAGCGGAGAATTTAAACTGGTCAAAATTATTTTTCCATTTAAAAAGGTTAAAAATTCATTTTTTTCACTTAGTTTATTTTTATTTAGGTCTAAATCTTAAAATTATACATTTCATTTTTCATTGGATTTTTTTTATTTATTAAATTGCACATTTTTACAGAAATTTACATAAAAATAGTAATTGATATAGAAAGTGTTAATATATTTTTCCGTGTAAATATCTTTGGCTTGTGTTTGATGCAGAGTTGTTGATTTTTTTGATTTTTACAAAAAAATCAAAAAAATCGATTTTTTTGATTTAAATCGGATTTTTTTTAATTTAATTGATTTATTGGATTTTTTTGATTTTTATTGAACTAATAGATAGTAAATTACCAACATGAAAGCCTTTGAGTCAAAATTAACCAAAAACAAAATAATCATGACATTTAAGCAGCTATTGGATATTATTACTATTCAAATGCTTGTATAAAAAGACTAGCTTGGCCGCTATTTCATTTCCAAGCCTTTCCAGCAAGACAAACAGGAGTTCTGGGAAAACTTACATTGAAATATACCAAAACCATGATTTTTTTTAATTTTTGGTCTTTTCTAGTTAAGTTTCTTCTCGAGTTTCTTGGAATTTTAAAAATAAAAATATATTCTTGATTTTAATCAAATGATTTTTTTAAAAAAATCGCTTGATTTAAATCAGTGATTTAAATCAGTGATTTAAATCAAACAACCCTGGTTTGATGGACCAAAACAGTTGAAAACTTTTGTAAAGTCAAGGTGAACTGCAAAATGAGTCAGCTGGCCAGCCCCGTCGATGCCAACTGCCCCGTGTCGACCGAAGGTTACTTGACCACACCATAACTCGAGGTTTACTCGGGTGGTGTCACCACACCACCCGAGTAAACCTCAAATACGTCCCTGATTAATCACATCCTTACTGCTATAATCATGTGCATACCCACTAAAAAAATAAAACAAGTTGGGAAAGCCAAAATATTACCTCTCCGAGTGGAGATGACTATCACTACCCCTTAAACAACCTAAATATATGCATCTATCGCTTTTTTTTTTTAATTATTTGCAAGTGCAGGAATTGAATTTTAAAATAGTCAATTGTTCAAGCCTTTTCAATATCTCTCACTTGCTTTGGAAACTCTTTTCTCTCGCTATACCTCAACCGTATTCTTAGTCTACCAGTATGATTTGTAACATTTGTCCATATCAAAGCTGAATCATACCTCGCCACACAAAAAGCAAATGTCCCCAAAACATGGAAGCCACAACCCAATCACACATAAGCTAGGCTCCTAAGGAAAGTCTCTTCAAAAATGTAAAATCTTCTTCTGATCTTGGTTTTCTTATATTTCTTGTGAAACCATGAGCATATCAAACCACATAATATAGGGACGATGTCATATATTTTAACGTTCACTTTATTTACTTTTCATTTAATTCAAGACCATAACATTCTGAAAGTACATTAGGCTCAGAAGACAGTATTTTTAATATTACATTAGGCTCAGAAGACAGTATTTATAACACTTCAACAATACTTCAATATATACAAAGCAATAAATAACATAATACATTAAACTGTACAGTAAAAGTTAAATATAACCTAATTAAAACCATAAAACCCACAATACATATGGGAACAAAAGGTTATTGAAAAACCATTAACAGAACAGTATTTATAATACTTCAACGTTTCTATCTATATACAACATTGAATAGTTATTTAACATTATATATTGGAACCTTCAGTATAATTTAACATTAAGCAAATTCGAACAATAGAAACCCACAGCGCATATGGGAAAAAAGGTTCTGGGAAAACCCATGAAAACAAACCGAACTGCTAACGCGACGCACTAGTGTAACAATGGACGGACACACACAGACAAAAACATAGACTTCTACTTTACTCTTTCCGTATTAATTCTGAGTTGAGAAACACGATTATCTCGAATACTAAAACAAGGAAGGATTATAAAATGTGAAACATGGAGTGGAAGCTGTATCCTTATTACTCAGTTTTTTATTAACTAACGTTATCATTACTTGTCCGATATTAGCTTTGCAAAAGAGTTTCCGTGGTTTGGAATACAATGGAGTAACGTCTTTTTTACTCGCTCTATATTGACTATGAAATGTGTATAGTGTTTCGACTTCATACGCAATCTTCATTACTCGTCCTATATAAACTTTGACTAGAAATGTTTGATTGATAGAGGTTTTTCTTAAACAATTTCTTAAATTTATTTGATATTAATTATTATCTTCGTCAGATATTTGCTTTAGTTATACTTACATCGTTTTAAGAAACTTTATTCGTAATATCGTTTGAACTTAAACTATTATTTTGGTTTCCCCGCTAGCGTACTGCCTTTGCCAAAGTTGTGGAAATCTAGGGTATATATAGCAATCGTCTCCCAGTAATTATTAAGAAAGTACGCAATTGCGAAAACCTTCGGTGGTGATCCCACCTTAGGGAGGCTAGACGTTTCTCGTAACCCTAGCTGATCGCCGCGTAAATCTTAACCATAACAGCGATAATAGAGTAGTGTTGCAGATTGGAGTCTATGTGGTATAGATGAAAAACCAGTTGATGGTGGTGTTAGAAGCCAATGTTGCAGATTGGTATATATATATATATATATATTGGTGGTATAGACGGAAGACTAGTGCATGGTGGTGTTAGAGGCCATCAAGTAGCGACAGTTTTCCGAATTTCTGTGAACTGCGAACGCAGTCCGGAAACTAACAATACGTTTGCTCCGATTTCCCAACTGCGAACGCGGTGACAGACACACACACACACAGACACCCATACGGGCACACGATTGACACTTGGGGACCGGTAAGGAGTGATTGACATCTGAGGACCCAATTAACTATAGTTCATTAAAAAGATAATTTCATAATAAGTTGAGCGCCGTAAAGCATATAATTAAACACTCGCTGTGGAAAAAGAACCCAAGACATTTATATGTAGGGACCTGAAAACACACGATATTTTCACCGCATAAATGGGGACCTTAATTCCAGATTACTTTCAAATTTCAGATATAGATGTCGCTAAGTGAAAGTCCCCACTTGTCAATGAAGTCACTGCGTGGATCTTGAAAGTGTATAATCAAAAAATGTCCCCAGATATAAGGTAGGAAGACGGTTTAGGTCCCCACTTGTAAATCTGAAATCAGCTCAAAACTTAAGTGTTAAGCCTTTAATAGGTCCGATTACCTAAATTTGATTATAATAATCAATATTTAAACTATAAAATTAAAATATACATGAAATTAGAAAATGTGTGTTTAAAAGACCCCACTTGTCTGTTGAAATGACGGTGAAGGTCCCCACTTGTAAATTTATCGAGTGTGAAAAATGAAATTGAAATACTTGATGGAACCATATAGGCTTTGACACTAATTCAAAACCTAATAATTTATACACAAATGTCCCCAGATATAAGGTTGGAAGACGGTTTAGGTCCCCACTTGTAAACCTGAAATTAGCTCAAAACTTAAGTGTTAAACTAGAAATAGGACTGATTACTTAAATTTCATTCTGATAATCAATATTTTAACTATAAAATTATAATATACATGAAATTTGAAAATGTGTGTTTAAAAGACCCCACTTGTCTGTTGAAATGACTGTGAAGGTCCCCACTTGTAAATTTATCGGGTGTGAAAAATGAAATTGAAATACCTGATGGAACCATATAGGCTTCGACACTAGTACAAAATCTAATAATTTATACACAAATGTCCCCAGATATAAGGTTTGAAGACTGTTTAGGTCCCGACTTGTAAACCTGAAATCAGCTCAAAACTTAAGTGTTAAGCCTTTAAAAGGTCCGATTACCTAAATTTCATTATAATAATCAATATTTAAACTATAAAATTAAAATATACATGAAATTAGAAAATGTGTGTTTAAAAGACCCCACTTGTCTGTTGAAATGACTGTGAAGGTCCCCACTTGTAAATTTATCGAGTGTGAAAAATGAAATTGAAATACTTGATTGAACCATATAGGCTTTGACACTAATTCAAAATCTAATAATTTATACACAAATGTCCCCAGATATAAGGTTGGAAGACGGTTTAGGTCCCCACTTGTAAACCTGAAATTAGCTCAAAACTTAAGTGTTAAGCTAGAAATAGGACTGATTACTTAAATTTCATTCTGATAATCAATATTTTAACTATAAAATTAAAATATACATGAAATTAGAAAATGTGTGTTTAAAAGACCCCACTTGTCTGTTGAAATGACTGTGAAGGTCCCCACTTGTAAATTTATCGAGTGTGAAAAATGAAATTGAAATACTTGATGGAACCATATAGGCTTTGACACTAATTCAAAATCTAATAATTTATACACAAATGTCCCCAGATATAAGGTTGGAAGACGGTTTAGGTCCCCACTTGTAAACCTGAAATTAGCTCAAAACTTAAGTGTTAAGCCTTTAAAAGGTCCGATTACCTAAATTTCATTATATAATCAATATTTAAACTATAAAATTAAAATATACATGAAATTAGAAAATGTGTGTTTAAAAGACCCCACTTGTCTGTTGAAATGACTGTGAAGGTCCCCACTTGTAAATTTATCGAGTGTGAAAAATGAAATTGAAATACCTGATGGAACCATATAGGCTTCGACACTAATACAAAATCTAATAATTTATACACAAATGTCCCCAGATATAAGGTTGGAAGACGGTTTAGGTCCCCACTTGTAAACCTGAAATCAGCTCAAAACTTAAGTGTTAAGCCTTTAAAAGGTCCGATTACCTAAATTTCATTATAATAATCAATATTTAAACTATAAAATTAAAATATACATGAAATTAGAAAATGTGTGTTTAAAAGACCCCACTTGTCTGTTGAAATGACGGTGAAGGTCCCCACTTGTAAATTTATCGAGTGTGAAAAATGAAATTGAAATACTTGATGGAACCATATAGGCTTTGACACTAATTCAAAACCTAATAATTTATACACAAATGTCCCCAGATATAAGGTTGGAAGACGGTTTAGGTCCCCACTTGTAAACCTGAAATTAGCTCAAAACTTAAGTGTTAAGCTAGAAATAGGACTGATTACTTAAATTTCATTCTGATAATCAATATTTAACTATAAAATTAAAATATACATGAAATTAGAAAATGTGTGTTTAAAAGACCCCACTTGTCTGTTGAAATGACTGTGAAGGTCCCCACTTGTAAATTTATCGAGTGTGAAAAATGAAATTGAAATACCTGATGGAACCATATAGGCTTCGACACTAGTACAAAATCTAATAATTTATACACAAATGTCCCCAGATATAAGGTTGGAAGACTGTTTAGGTCCCCACTTGTAAACCTGAAATCAGCTCAAAACTTAAGTGTTAAGCCTTTAAAAGGTCCGATTACCTAAATTTCATTATAATAATCAATATTTAAACTATAAAATTAAAATATACATGAAATTAGAAAATGTGTGTTTAAAAGACCCCACTTGTCTGTTGAAATGACTGTGAAGGTCCCCACTTGTAAATTTATCGAGTGTGAAAAATGAAATTGAAATACCTGATGGAACCATATAGGCTTCGACACTAATACAAAATCTAATAATTTATACACAAATGTCCCCAGATATAAGGTTGGAAGACGGTTTAGGTCCCCACTTGTAAACCTGAAATCAGCTCAAAACTTAAGTGTTAAGCTTTAAAAGGTCCGATTACCTAAATTTCATTATAATAATCAATATTTTAACTATAAAATTATATATACATGAAATTTGAAAATGTGTGTTTAAAAGACCCCACTTGTCTGTTGAAATGACAGTGAAGGTCCCCACTTGTAAATTTATCGAGTGTGAAAAATGAAATTGAAATACCTGATGGAACCATATAGGCTTTGACACTAATTCAAAATCTAATAATTTATACACAAATGTCCCCAGATATAAGGTTGGAAGACGGTTTAGGTCCCCACTTGTAAACCTGAAATTAGCTCAAAACTTAAGTGTTAAGCTAGAAATAGGACTGATTACTTAAATTTCATTCTGATAATCAATATTTTAACTATAAAATTATAATATACATGAAATTTAAATGTGTGTTTAAAAGACCCCACTTGTCTGTTGAAATGACTGTGAAGGTCCCCACTTGTAAATTTATCGAGTGAAAAATGAAATTGAAATACTGATGGAACCATATAGGCTTCGACACTAATACAAAATCTAATAATTTATACACAAATGTCCCCAGATATAAGGTTGGAAGACTGTTTAGGTCCCCACTTGTAAACCTGAAATCAGCTCAAAACTTAAGTGTTAAGCCTTTAAAAGGTCCGATTACCTAAATTTCATTATATAATCAATATTTAAACTATAAAATTAAATATACATGAAATTAGAAAATGTGTGTTTAAAAGACCCCACTTGTCTGTTGAAATGACGGTGAAGGTCCCCACTTGTAAATTTATCGAGTGTGAAAAATGAAATTGAAATACTTGATGGAACCATATAGGCTTTGACACTAATTCAAAACCTAATAATTTATACACAAATGTCCCCAGATATAAGGTTGGAAGACGGTTTAGGTCCCCACTTGTAAACCTGAAATAGCTCAAAACTTAAGTGTTAAGCTAGAAATAGGACTGATTACTTAAATTTCATTCTGATAATCAATATTTTAACTATAAATTATAATATACATGAAATTTGAAAATGTGTGTTTAAAAGACCCCACTTGTCTGTTGAAATGACTGTGAAGGTCCCCACTTGTAAATTTATCGAGTGTGAAAAATGAAATTGAAATACCTGATGGAACCATATAGGCTTCGACACTAATACAAAATCTAATAATTTATACACAAATGTCCCCAGATATAAGGTTGGAAGACGGTTTAGGTCCCCACTTGTAAACCTGAAATCAGCTCAAAACTTAAGTGTTAAGCCTTTAAAAGGTCCGATTACCTAAATTTCATTATAATAATCAATATTTAAACTATAAAATTAAAATATACATGAAATTAGAAAATGTGTGTTTAAAAGACCCCACTTGTCTGTTGAAATGACTGTGAAGGTCCCCACTTGTAAATTTATCGAGTGTGAAAAATGAAATTGAAATACTGATGGAACCATATAGGCTTTGACACTAATTCAAAATCTAATAATTTATACACAAATGTCCCCAGATATAAGGTTGGAAGACGGTTTAGGTCCCCACTTGTAAACCTGAAATTAGCTCAAACTTAAGTGTTAAGCTAGAAATAGGACTGATTACTTAAATTTCATTCTGATAATCAATATTTAACTATAAAATTATAATATACATGAAATTTGAAAATGTGTGTTTAAAAGACCCCACTTGTCTGTTGAAATGACTGTGAAGGTCCCCACTTGTAATTTATCGAGTGTGAAAAATGAAATTGAAATACTTGATGGAACCATATAGGCTTTGACACTAATTCAAAATCTAATAATTTATACACAAATGTCCCCAGATATAAGGTTGGAAGACGGTTTAGGTCCCCACTTGTAAACCTGAAATTAGCTCAAAACTTAAGTGTTAAGCCTTTAAAAGGTCCGATTACCTAAATTTCATTATAATAATCAATATTTAAACTATAAAATTAAAATATACATGAAATTAGAAAATGTGTGTTTAAAAGACCCCACTTGTCTGTTGAAATGACTGTGAAGGTCCCCACTTGTAAATTTATCGAGTGTGAAAAATGAAATTGAAATACCTGATGGAACCATATAGGCTTCGACACTAGTACAAAATCTAATAATTTATACACAAATGTCCCCAGATATAAGGTTGGAAGACGGTTTAGGTCCCCACTTGTAAACCTGAAATTAGCTCAAAACTTAAGTGTTAAGCCTTTAAAAGGTCCGATTACCTAATTTCATTATAATAATCAATATTTAAACTATAAAATTAAAATATACATGAAATTAGAAAATGTGTGTTTAAAAGACCCCACTTGTCTGTTGAAATGACTGTGAAGGTCCCCACTTGTAAATTTATCGAGTGTGAAAAATGAAATTGAAATACTTGATTGAACCATATAGGCTTCGACACTAGTTCAAAATCTAATAATTTATACACAAATGTCCCCAGATATAAGGTTGGAAGACTGTTTAGGTCCCCACTTGTAAACCTGAAATCAGCTCAAAACTTAAGTGTTAAGCCTTTAAAAGGTCCGATTACCTAAATTTCATTCTGATAATCAATATTTAAACTATAAAATTAAAATATACATGAAATTTGAAAATGTGTGTTTAAAAGACCCCACTTGTCTGTTGAAATGACTGTGAAGGTCCCCACTTGTAAATTTATCGAGTGTGAAAAATGAAATTGAAATACTGATGAACAAACTATATAGCTTCGACACTAATACAAAATCTAATAATTTATACACAAATGTCCCCAGATATAAGGTTTGAAGACTGTTTAGGTCCCCACTTGTAAACCTGAAATCAGCTCAAAACTTAAGTGTTAAGCCTTTAAAAGGTCCGATTACCTAAATTTCATTATAATAATCAATATTTAAACTATAAAATTAAAATATACATGAAATTAGAAAATGTGTGTTTAAAAGACCCCACTTGTCTGTTGAAATGACTGTGAAGGTCCCCACTTGTAAATTTATCGAGTGTGAAAAATGAAATTGAAATACCTGATGGAACCATATAGGCTTCGACACTAGTACAAAATCTAATAATTTATACACAAATGTCCCCAGATATAAGGTTGGAAGACTGTTTAGGTCCCCACTTGTAAACCTGAAATTAGCTCAAAACTTAAGTGTTAAGCCTTTAAAAGGTCCGATTACCTAAATTTCATTATGATAATCAATATTTAACTATAAATTATAATATACATGAGATTTGAAAATGTGTGTTTAAAAGACCCCACTTGTCTGTTGAAATGACTGTGAAGGTCCCCACTTGTAAATTTATCGAGTGTGAAAAATGAAATTGAAATACCTGATGGAACCATATAGGCTTCGACACTAATTCAAAATCTAATAATTTATACACAAATGTCCCCAGATATGGTTGGAAGACGGTTTAGGTCCCCACTTGTAAACCTGAAATTAGCTCAAACGTAAGTGTTAAGCTAGAATAGGACTGATTACTTAAATTTCATTCTGATAATAATATTTTAACTATAAAATTATAATATACATGAATTTTTAAAATGTGTGTTTAAAAGACCCCACTTGTCTGTTGAATGACTGTGAAGGTCCCCACTGTAAATTTATCGAGTGTGAAAAATGAAATTGAAAATACCTGATGAACCATATAGGCTTCGACACTAATACAAAATCTAATAATTTATACACAAATGTCCCCAGATATAAGGTTGAAGACTGTTTAGGTCCCCACTTGTAACCCTGAATCAGCTCAAAACTTAAGTGTTAAGCCTTTAAAGGTCCGATTACCTAAATTTCATTATAATAATCAATATTTAAACTATAAAATTAAAATATCATGAA